>CAUYON010055828.1:0-11731 GCA_963573935.1 Arctocebus calabarensis
GGGGTAAACTTATTAAACCCATGAAATCCTGTGATTGGTTGGTATTTTCCTGTCATCAGAGACTTTAAATATGGGGGAAATGTCAAAATACTTGTACAATTTTAAAATTTCACAATTAAACGTGAGCTGGTTTCCCACAAAAAAAAAAGAAAGAAAAGAAAATATATCAGATTGTATATGAAGCCAGCACATTGTACCCCACGATTGCACTAATGTACACAGCTATGATTTAATTTAAAAAATAATAATAAAAAAAAAGTCTAGAAACAATACTTACCTAGCAGGGAAGATACCATGATCCCAATGGCAGTTTTCCCAGGGCAAGGCTTATCCATTGCACTCTGGATGTGCTGACCCCTGTGATTTCCCCAAATGTGGGATACTTGAATGCATAATTTGTGGTAGTGGGGGACTGTGTTTGCGCTTTGCCCTGTGAAAAGTAAAAAAAAGAAAAAGTGTAAAAACAATACGTGCTGGTGTGGAGGCAGAGAGAAAAGAACACTTAAACACTGTTGGTGGAACTGCAAATTAATATAACCCTTATGGAAAACAGTATAGAGATTCTTCAAAGAACTAAAAGTAGACTTACCATTTGATCCAGCAATCCCACCACTGGTATCTCCCCAGATGAAAAGAACGGAGAGATGTCTTTTTCATCAGAAAGATGCCTGCATTTGAATGTTTATTGCAGCACAATTCACAATTGCAAGGATGTGGACTCAACCCAAGTGCCCATAAATTTATGAGTAGATTAACAAAATATGGTATATGTATATCATGGAGTACTACTCAGTCATAAAGAAGAAAATTAAAACCTTTTTCAACACTCTTGATAGAATTGGAGACCATTCTCTCAAATGAAGTATATTAAGAATAAAAAATAAACAATGTGTGAATTCAGTATTAAATTGAAACTGACTAATGAGCACACATGAACAGAGGGGAGTAGAACTGAGTGGAAATCAGCTGGGGGTGGGGAGAGAAGAAGGGCATCCCACCTAATGGGTGGAATGAACAGTATTTGGGTAATCATCACATCTAGAGCTGGGAATCAAGCATTACAATAGTGATCTAAGTAACCTAAAACTTTTGTGTCTCCTTAATATTATGAAATAAGAAATAATAGAAAACCAGGTTTGCAATGTTAGTTCAATACTCTTTGGAGAGAGTACACTCTTTCCTTCTGAGTGTCTAAAGCTTGTTCACTATTGTTAAAACCAAACCAGGTTTGCAATGTTAGTTCAACACTCTTTGGAGAGAGTACACTCTTTCCTTCTGAGTGTCTAAAGCTTGTTCACTATTGTTAAAACCAAAAATAGATTCAATGGTATGATTGCCAAATATTTTACTTTCATGACTTTGAGATCTAAAACATTGTTTTTAGATATCTGGTTGTGTAAGAACTAGACAATTGGTAAGATTCCTCAGAGTCCCTGTTCCTCAGATTTGTAAAATCTTCTCTTTTCATGGCAAATAGAAAAAAAATAGTCATTTCAAAATTTCTATTTAACAGTTTTTATTAAAAAAAATATGTATATGTTTATTTTCTTCCCTTAGCACCCAAGTTGAACTTGTCCATATGAATTATTTTATGTATATATAAAAACATGCATTTCTGGGCGGCTCCTGTGGCTCAGCAAGCAGGGCGCCTGCCCCATATACCAAAGGTGGCGGGTTCAAGCCCGGCCTCAGCCGAACTGCAAAACAAAACAAAAAAATAGCCGGGCACTGGGGCGGGCACCTGTAGTCCCAGCTACTAGGGAGGCTGAGGCAAGAGAATCGCTTAAGCCCAAGAGCTGGAGGTTGCTGTGAACTGTGTGATGCCACGGCACTCTACCCAGGGCGATAAAGTGAGACTCTGTCTCTACAAAAATATATATATATATATTCAGAATATAGTATTCAGAAATACAATCATAAAAAAGATGGATTTTTTTTGCATCTTTTGTATTTACCTGTATGGATTTGGAGAACATTCTCCAATATAAAGTATCTCCAAAATGGAAAAGCAAGCATCTCATGTACTCAGTAATATTATGAAACTAGTAAATCAACAACTACAGGCTGACACAAGAGAAAAACACAATTAAACTCGAGAAAAGGAGAGAGGGTGGTGGTGCCCATAGCTCGGTGAGTAGGGCGTCAGCCACGTACACTGAGGCTGGCAGGTTCAGACCCAGCCTGGGCCAGCTAAACAACAATGACAACTGCAACAACAACAACAACAAAAATAGCCAGATGTTGTGGTGGGCGCCTGTAGTCCCAGCTACTCAGGAGGCTAAGGCAAGAGAATTTTAAGCCCAGGAGTTTGAGGTTGTTGTGAGCTGTGACATCACAGCACTCTACCAAGAGCAACATAGTGAGACTCTGTCTCAAAAAAAAAAAAAAAGAGAGAGAGGGTATGGTAAGTTCCTAACAGGCACATGTAGGGGTATATGGCACTCTTCCAAGCCTGCAAATTGGGTATTACCTTAAAAACACAAACAGTGTAACCAAATCGTATGTACTCCAGTATTAATCTGAAATTTTAAAAAAAGAATTTGATTTTATGTGGTCATTTGACCATATAGACCTAGTCAAATGAAACTTCTAGGAAGATACCTTTCTAGGAATAAGCACCAGAATTTCTTGACTGCAAGTGTAAGCCACATTTCCAAATATAAGTCTTATTCTCTAAGCAGTATTTGATGGGGAAAGAAGTCATCAGAGATCCATAGTGAAAAGAATAAAGTATTTTACTGATAGCTATTTCAGGAAGAAGGGAGTAGTTGTTCATCTTCTGATCCCTGTTAAGGAGGTTTTGGTGCTAATACTGAAATCTGGCACTGTGTTCTAAGTCTTGTTTTTTGATAAATCTTCCTTAATCTCATCTCCTTTTCAGCATCTTTTTCTATTAAGAGTGTGTGTGTGTGTGTGTGTGTGTGTGTGTAGCATAAAACTATATACTTACAACTCTACTGGGAAAACATTTTTTTTGGTGGGGTTATACCTATTCTTAATGTAGTATTTTATCTACGTTCAGATGTGTGATTTGGAAGGTAAATTATAATTGACCAGAAAACTAAAAATACTATACTATTTTATTATTCATGGACCATCTAGATATCATGTACAAATAGGTCACATTTTTCAGTGTAATGTAGTGAACTGCCTTGTAACAAATGACTTATCCATTTGATGGTGAAAGTATTAATTTTTGGTATTTCTTGTACTTATTTTTAACTTTTAACTTAAAACTGTTAGCTGTATTACAAAGAGATGATAATTAAAGATTGAAATTTCATATTTCCTTTTTAGATTTCCTTTTGATAATGTCAAGATAAAGTCCAGATTCAATATAAGTCTACTTTATTTTATAGGCCTATGAAGAATACACCAGCAAGCTAGATGCCCTACAACAAAGAGAACAACAATTATTGGAATCCTTGGGGAATGGAACTGATTTTTCTGTTTCTAGCTCTGCATCAATGGACACCGTTACATCTTCTTCCTCTTCTAGCCTTTCAGTGCTACCTTCATCTCTTTCAGTTTTTCAAAATCCTGCAGATGTGTCACGGAGCAACCCCAAGTCACCACAAAAACCTATTGTTAGAGTCTTCCTGCCCAACAAACAGAGGACAGTGGTGAGTCAGTTTTTGATATCATTTTGCTGTGTCTTTGTATTTTTTCAGAAAAATCATTTGTTAAAAATGAATATTACTTTATACTCAGAGGTCATGCAAATAGAAAGGATCCATCTCAAACAAGAATGGAAAAGATAATTATTTGTTGCTAAAGTATGTATTCCTTAGCTGAACCAAATTATCACTAGTGTAAGAGACATTCTAACCTATACCAAACTTGGACCACACTGAAGTCTGAGTATTAGTTTAAATTCAGTCAGAATTTCAGACTTGAGTTTGTTTGTTGTCTAATATATGCCAGATAAGCTTCATTTCTTCACCTTTAATAAATTTTCATTCTGAGTTATTATCAAAATTGAATTTCAGTGTGCTTGTTATTTTTGTCTTGTCTATAGTGTACCTTGTAAGTAACATTTAAAGCAGAAAAATGTGCGCAATTATTGTGGATTGTCTATACTTCTGAAGTGCAATAAATACTGCCAGTAGATTTAAAAAATAGTATGTTTATATACATTACTACCTTTTTAATGTATTATATATATGGTTGCTTTTTACATTAATAAAAATGTATCATTTCTGAATACAAATGAAGTCAAAGTTTTTCATTTTTTTTCTTAGACAACAGAAATTAGAAGCCTGAATGCTTTTGTTCAGTACTTCAGAATTTTTTGACTTAAAGCTATTATGAAGGTATTATACTCCCAGGAGTTAAGAATTCCTGCACTAGAGGTTAAACTACCAGCCTGTAGGTTCAGATCTTACTTGGAAGATACGGCTTTCTAAGGAGTTGTGTATTGTAGGGAATATATCCATTCATATTTTTTCCTGCCCTTTCTATGAACAGACAAAAGTTGGTTGCAATGAAATGGACTCTTAATTATTCTTTGTGCAGAATTACTAATCAGTTTATAAGACAAATTTAGTTCTCTAACCCTACCTTTTTCTTCTTTTGGGTTGAATAAAATTAAAATTATTTTTCCCACATTAAGATGGGGAATTACTGAGCAATATCTTTCCTGGGATGCCCCCGTTAAAGGGGAATATATGATGAAAGTATATATAAACTATCTATGAATTCTGTCTTTGAAGCAGCCTGTTTTATAAAACATCTGTCCTCAATAGATCCTAAATTAATTCTTTATTGCCTTTTCCTAGATTTAAGAGCAGTAAGTAGAAAAGTTTTTGTTTTTTTTTTTAAATAGAGTGAGACTCTGTCACCCAAGTGCAGTGGTATTATCATAACTCACTGCAATCTCAAGCAGGTTTAAGTAATCTTCATGCTTTGGCCTCCCAGAGTGCTAGGATTATAGGCGTGAGCCAGGCCAGGAAAGGTGTTAAGTCCCAGCTTTTGCCTTTTTTTCATCACAGTATTCTTTCTCCTTTTAGTTTCTACTAAACTTAGTAATTGTGTGAATTTCTGCATACAAACTAAATTGAACCTATTGAAGATAGGCTTTTGAATTTTCTTAGCCTAATCTATAGGATTAGGGTTAACTGCCTTCTTTGTATTTATGAGGGGGGGCCAAGAGAAGTTTACATTTATCACTAAAGCTTAAAATTTCCTCTTTAAAAAGCAGTAAAGATAATCGAGACTCTTCAAAGATATAAAATGATCATAAATGAACTATTAGGCAGTCGACTAGGGTTTCCTTAATTATCATGGCTAGGCTTAGATTAATGATTTGTTCTTGTCTATTGTACTCTCAGCACTCTTTCATATTCCATACTCAGAATAACTCCATATCATGAACTTAGGAGGTCTTTTGAATTAAATCTACAGTATTAAACTCTTTCAATGATACTGTTTTGTCATTCTCCCTTTATCTGAATCTCTTCATTTTGTGTTCCTCTTTTCATCTCCTTTTCTTCCTTGAGTTCTTATTAATATTGACAGTGACTGACCATTGATCATGTTGTGTTCCAAATCCTGAGGTGAAGTCTTCACATATATGGAGGTATTCTCTCACCCAGGATAATTCACATCCTAAATAAAATTGTGGTAATGCACAACAGCTTCTCTGTCAGCATCTCTCTCTGTATCTGTTTGTCCTCAGCACTCAGGAACACAGGGCAGTAGAACCTACTAGCAATAAATGAAATTAAGTACCAAAAATGAGATTTTTCTTTCTTTCTGTCTTTTTTTTTTTTTTTTCGAGAGAGAGTTTCACGTATTAACCCTCCGTAGAGTGCTGTGGTGTCACCAGTTCACAGCAACCTCCTACTCCTGGGCTTTGGCAATTCTCTTGCCTCAGCCTCCCGAGTAGCTGGGACTACAGGTGCCCGCCACAACGTCCAGCTATTCTTTTGTTGCAGTTTGGCCGGGACTGGGTTTGAGCCCACCACCCTTGATATATGGGACCTCAGCACCTTAGCCACTGAGCCACAGGCACCGCCCAAAAAAATGAGATTTTTTTTTTAAAAGGATTTAGATTTATGATCCAAGATAGACTAAAAACTTTCAAGTATGCACATATGTAGTTTTTCTTTCCAAAAATTCTATTGATATGACAGTAAAGATGTACGATTTTATTAACAAGTTAATAAAATAAGATAGGATGCTGTCAGAGATACATAAATTTTTAGGAATTCCTGGAAAATGAATAACGTGGATAAATGGATAAGCCAACACAGAAAACCAAATAAAATTCTAGGGGTTAGATTTTTACAAGAAGGGAACAAATCTTGTTGAAGCATAAAATCCTGTTGAAGCATAAAACTTGTCAGCAGTTACAGAGAAGTGGATTTTCTTCTTGAGCAGTTATCAGAGTAATTTATTGAAGGTCCTGCTCTATTATCAAGACAAAGCTTTACATCTTCAGGAATCAGACAGGTAGTTTAAATATTAATATTTCGAAGGTATGGGTTAGTTGTGAGTCCTGTAGAGAACCAAAGTGAACCAGACCCTGCTAAAATCATTAAAATTCTGAATTTAAAATTTAAAAAAAGAAAAGGTACTGGCTAGATATTTTGAAACATCTGATAATGGGCTGCTGATCCCTAGTACAGCCCTACATTGCATATCTCCATAGAGAGGTGAACATTGCCTCCTGGAATTGTAGAAGGGGATTCTGTCAGTTCCTCCTCTATATGTATAGAACAAATGATTTATAGTGAGTATTCTATGAAAAAGCTCTGAAAATTGTTTTCTAAACAAAATGAAATTTTTGTTTGGAGAATTTCTGCACCAGTCCTAGAATGAGAAAGATGAATAAAACTGAACATCATATGTCATTGAACCTCAGAGAAATCCAGTAGGAGGAAGAAAAAGGAAAAACCAGTTCATTCAAGAATAAAAGAATATTATACCTCTCCAAAGAACCATGTACCCTTTAGTAATGTCAGTGGTATAGCATGGAAAAACACATTGATTTCTCTTACTAAATTGTCAACATGACACATTTCTGTGACCGTATGTGTAGAGGTGTTCTTTCCCAACCAAGCAATTCCAGTACATAAACTGGATGTCCCACAACTTAACTCAATTTTGACACTATCTATCTAGAAATAGTAGAGACCAGTGGTTCTCAACCTTCCTAATGCCGAAATGTATTTTCATTGTTAAAAAGGGGTTGCGACCCACAGGTTGAGAACCGCTGGTGTAGACCCTAAAGCTTAAGGGCTCAGTCCCACAGGCTGCCCCCCTTTTCATTTATTTATTTATTTATTTTTCTTTTTGAGACGGAGTCTCGCTGTCGCCCTTGGTAGAGTGCTGTGCTGTTACAGCTCACAGCAAGCTCAAACTCTTGAGCTCAAGTGATTTTCTTGTCTCAGCCTCCCAAGTAGCTGGGACTATAGGCACCCACCACAACACCCAGCCATTTTTTTGGTTGCAGTTGTCATTGTTGTTTAGCAGGCCCAGGCCAGGCTCGAACCTGCCACCTTCAGTGTATGTGGCTGGCGCCCTACTCACTGAGCTATAGGTGCTGAGCCCTATTTTTTTATTTTTTATTTATTTATTTTGAGAGAGTCTCATTTTCTTCCCCAGGGTAGAGTACCATGGCGTCACAGCTCACAGCAACCTCAAACTCTCTTGGGCTTAAGCAATTCTGTTGCCTCAGCCTCCCAAGTAGCTGGGACTGCAGGCGCCCACTACAATGCCTGGCTATGTATTTTGTTGTTGTTGCAGTTGACGTTGTTTTAGATGGCCCAGCCTTGGTGTATGTGCCCTACCCACTGAGCTACAGGTGTCGCCCTGCCCCCCTTTTTAGATGCCAGCTTCAAGTTCCACTGTGTTGGTTGCTTCTGACCAACTGGTTATAAATTAGAGGTTCCTACAATCCCTTCCTCATCTTCAATCATTTACTAGAATAGCTCACAAAATTCAGGGAGATGCTTAGAATTACTTATTGCTAAAGCAGTACTCCCCAGCCTTTGGCACCAGGTTCATAGAAGACTGGTTTCATGGAAGACAGTTTTTCCGTGGACCAAGGTTTGGAGGGGATGGTTTCAGGATGATTCAAGCATATTACATCTCTATCTCAGATCATCAGGCATTAGATTTTCATAAGGAGCAGGCAAGCTGTCCCTTGCATGGGCAATTACAGTAGGGTTTGCTCTCTTGTGAGAATCTAATGCAACAGCTTGTCTGATAGGAGGCGGAGCTTAGGCAATGATGTGAGGGATGGGGAGCAGCTATAAATATACATGGAGCTTTACTTGCTCAGCCTGCCCACCTGCTGCTCACCTTCTGTGCAGACAGGTTCCTAATAGGACACTGGTCTGTGGCATAGGAGTTGGGGGCTACAACTTTAAAGGATCTTAATAAGGGTTAAAAACTGTTACAAAAAGGCATGGTACCTGTAGCTCAAGCAGCTAGGCACCAGCCACATACATGGGAGCTGGTGGGTTCGAATCCAGCCCAGGCCTGCCAAACAACAAAAAATAGCCAGGTATTGTGGTGGGCGCCTGTAGTCCCAGGTACTTGGGAGGCTGAGGCAAGAGAATCGCTGAAGCCCACGAGTTGGAGGTTGCTGGGAGCTGTGACGCTGTGACACTCTACCCAGGGCAACAGCTTGAGACTCTGTCTCCAAAAAAAAAAAAGTTACAAAAATAAACACACAAATAGAAGATAGAAAAAAGGCTTAGGCCAAGGTATGTGGGAAGGAGTGCAGAGCTTCCATGCATTCTGTAGGCCACCTTCCAGCAGTTGTAAGTTTTCAGCACTCTGGAAGCTCTCTGAACTCTGTATTTCAGGGATTTTTATGGAGGCTTTGTCATTTACTTCTTCTCAGAGGTTGGTGGATGGGGCTGAAAGTTTCAAGATTCTAATCATGGCTTGTTCTTTCTGGTGATCAGCTCCTATCCAGGAATCCACCAAGAGTCACCTCATTAGAGCAAAAGATGCTCCTATCATCTAGGAAATACAAGAGATTAGGAGCTGTCAGGAACAGGAACCAGGGTCAGAAACCAAGTATAAGAACAAAAGATGCACCTACCTGGGTGTGATGGGTTATGCCTATAATCCCAACACTTTGGAAGGCCAAGATGGGATGATCTCCTGAGCTTAGGAGTTCAAGACCAGCCTGGGCAACACAGTGAGATACCATATTTATAACAGATTTAAAAATAAGCTGGTCATGGTGGTGCACTCATAATCCTAGCAACTCTGGAAGCTGAGGCAAAAAGATTTCATGAGTACAGGAGTACAAGGTTATAGTGGCCTGTGATCAGGCCACTGCACTTCAGCCAGGGTGACAAAGTGAGACCTTGTCTCTCTCTCTCTTTATTAAAGATGCACTTAGTACGCCATCCTGGATCACTCAGGAAATTACAAGGATTTTAGGAGCTCTGTGCCTAGAACTGGGAATGAAGATCAAAATACATACTTAATGTAAACTACAATATTACAGTCTTATCAACATACCAACCACTTACCATTTAGAAGATAGGTTTATCAAACTATATAGGAAGTAAGTCCACACCAGATGAACCTAATTTTCATTCATAAGTATAACTAGAACACCAGCAGCAATACAGAAAAACTAAGATAAAGTAACTAGATCATTAAAAAGAAAAAACTGTATTTCAGAAGGTACTACATTCTTGAAACCAGATCAGTTTGATATGAGAGAGGAGTTGTTCTGGAGGCGCCTGTGGTTCAGTGGGTAGGGCATCAGCCCCATATACCAAGGGTGGTAGGTTCGAACCCAGCCCAGACCAAACTGCAACAAAAAATAGCGGGATGTTGTGGCAGGCACCCATAGTCCTAGCTACTGGGGAGGCTGAGGCAAGAGAATCACCTAAGCCCAGGAGTTGTAGGTTGCTGTGAACTGTGTTGTCACAGCACTCTACCGAGGGCAACAGAATAAGACTCTGTCTCAACAAAAAAAAGAGAGAGAGAGAGAGAGAGGGAAAAGAAAATGGAGTTATTCAGAGGAACACAAAAAGTTTGTAGAAATTAAAAGTATGATTGTTG
Organism: Arctocebus calabarensis; assembly: GCA_963573935.1. NCBI lineage: Eukaryota > Metazoa > Chordata > Mammalia > Primates > Lorisidae > Arctocebus > Arctocebus calabarensis. Next base: position 10,039 of record CAUYON010055828.1, read on the forward strand.
ACTTTAAAAGTTAAAGTTTGGGGGAAAAACAATATATTTTGGATATCTAGGGACTCAGAATTATTCAGTAGAATATAATAAGGTATCTAGAAATAGATCCTAGAATTTAGGAGAACTTAATATGGAAAAAATAATGGTTCAATCAGTAAGAAAAAAGGTGAATCATTTAATTTTTGGTGCTGGCACAGCTAGAAGAAAATAAATTAGACCCACATCTTAGACCAGTTACAAAATTAATATGTGTAGAATTAAGAAATTAAATACCAAAAAATTATGTAAATCTTTCAAGAAAAGTCTGGTAGGCTGTACGTAAAATCTAGGAATGTGGTTACTTCTTAATCAAAACTTAATTGGCTCAAAGGCTATAAGAGACAGACATATTTGACTAAATAATATTTAAAACTTAGGTATAGCCCCTCAAAAGAGCTAACAAAATCATTAGTTAGTAAAGTTGGAAACAGTATTGGTGCCCAGATGACAAAAAGCAAATAGTATCCTATATATACCAAGAAACTTTAAAATTGATATGAAAAAGACAACTCAGTAGAAAAAATAGACAAAAAATCATAGAAGGTTAAATTCAGATGAACACTAAAATGCGTGAACATTGTTCAGATTCACTCAGTTTTGAGAGAAATGCAAATTAAAACAACCAGCTCAGCACCTGTGGGTCAGTGGGCTAAGGCGTCAGCCACGTACACCTGAGCTGGCGGGTTCGAATCCAGCCCGGGCTGCCAAACAACAATGACGGCTACAACCAAAAAATGGCCGGGCGTTGTGGCAGGCGCCTGTAGTGCCAGCTACTTGGGAGGCAGAGGCAGGAGACTCGCTTGAGCCCAGGAATTGGAGGTTGCTGTGAGCTGTGATGCCACGGCACTCTATCCAGGGTGACAGCTTGAGGCTCTGTCTCAAAAAAAAAAAAAAAACAACCATGAGATCATTTCATCTGTCTGGTGAAAATTAAGTTGTTACTGGAAAGGGATATAAGGAGAAAACTACTCATTTCACTGTAGGTAGAAATGTGAAGTATCATGGCTTATTTGAAATCACTTTATTTATTTATTTATTTTTATAATTTTATTATATCATAATTGTGTACATTGGTGCAATTATGGGGCACAATGTGCTGACTTCATATACAATCTGAAATATTTTGGTCGTACTGTTAAACATAGCCTTCATGGCATTTTCTTAATCACTATATAAAGACATTGATACTCTACATTTAATAAGTTTCAGCAGTACCCTGCTAAGATGCACCATAGGTGTGATCCCACCAATTGCCCTCCCTCCACCCATCCTCCCCCCTGCCCTCCCCTCCTTTTCCCTTTTCCCTGTATTCCTGTGCTATAATTGGATTTTAGCTTTCATATGAAAGCTATAAATTAGCTTTATATTAGGGCTGAGTACCTTGGATACTTTTTCTTCCATTCTTGAGATACTTTGCTAAGAAGAATATGTTCCAGCTCCATCCATGTAAACACAAAAGAGGTAAAGTCTCCATCTTTCTTTAAGGCTGCATAGTATTCCATGGTATACATAGAACAGATACTACACTTGATCTTAGCCAAAAGGCCGAGAAGCGATAGCTTGACTATTATTGGTATATATAAAGGCTACAGATTTATGAGTGTTGATTTTGTAGCCTGAGACATTGCTATATTCCTTGATCACTTCTAAAAGTTTCATAGTA
>CAUYON010055830.1:0-26714 GCA_963573935.1 Arctocebus calabarensis
CATGCTGTGGGAGGCTGAGGCAGGAAGATGGCTTGAGCCCAAGAGTGTGAGTTCCAATGAGCTAAGCTGAAGCCACTACAGGGATGACAGAGCAAGACTCTGTCAAAGAAAGGAAGAAAGGAAGAAAGGAAGGAAGAAAGAAAGAAAGAAAGACGGAAGGAAGGAAGGAAGGAAGGAAGGAAGGAAGGAAGGAAGGAAAGAAGGAAAGAAAGAAGAAAGAAAGAAAGAACTGATTCACCTCCAATGTGGCTCCTTGATCTATAATCCATAAAGTTCTTATACACAGAAATTGCATTTCTTTTCTTTTATTAAATCATAATTGTGTACATTGGTGCAATCATGAGGCATAATGTGCTGACTTCATATACAATCTGAAATATTTTCATTGAACTATTTAACATAGCCTTCATGGCCTTTTAATCATTATATGAAGACATTTATATTCTACATTTAGTAATTTTCACTTGTACCCTTCTACAATGCACCATAAGTGTGATCCCACCAATCACCCTCCCTCCACCCATTCTCCCCCCTCTCCTTCCCTCCCTTGCCCCTTTCCCCATTTCTTGTGCTATAACTGGGTTTTAGCCTTCATATGAAAGCTATAGATTAGCTTCATAGTAGAGCTGAGTACATTGGATACTTTTTCTTCCCTCTTGAGATACTTTGCTAAGAAGAATATGTTTCAGCTCCATCCATGTAAATGTGAAGAAATTGCATTTCATTAATCTTTGCCTCTCTAATACTTAGCACAGGGAGAAAGAGTGGGCACACAATAAACGTGTAATTAATAAATAAGAAAAATAACACTAAAACTAACATTTATTAAGTGCTTACTACTTGCTCAAACAAGCTGTAGGAATTAATTCTTTTAAATCTTCACAACTCAATGAGATAGCAGCATGATTATCTCCATTGGTCGGATAAAGTAGAAAATTAAGCAATCTCCCCAGGAGCACTCACTTAGTAGTAGACACAGAATGCCAATGAAGAGTTGTCTGATTTCAGAACCCAAATTTTCAATGTTTAATTGCAACTACTTTAGATGTTATCTGGTCCAGAGTTACTGAAAATGTGATTCAGAGATCAGTGGCAGGTCTGCAGCCTGTTGACACCACATTTAGCTCAGCTGACACTTTCTCCATTATTAGAATTTTTCACTGAAGGAAGCACACATTTTGTCTGTGTAACAACCAGTCTTCCTCAAAAAAGAAGAGTAACTGACTTTTTACCAAAAACTCAGTATTTGGATGTAGTGTTAGCTCAGTTTATTACCTGAAATAAAACTATCTGACTATAATGATAATCACATGTATTAGAATTTATATAATCATCCAATAGTTTTTTTTCTTGCTGTTCCTTTCATGTTACATTCAGCCCATAAAGAATTCTTTGGTTTTCCTCCTCCCTCTGATATGTTTCCTCTTCACTCCTCTCCCATGTTCCCACATGCCCCTCACACTTTTCCTTCTTCTGTCCCAGTACCATTTCAGAGAAACCTCTTTAGGTCCTCAAGGCTCAGTGAATGAAGGCAGGTCCTCACCACCCTTCTAATGAGGAGGTCTTCAGTCCTTCGGATTTCTCAGAGTAGAACATCTGCAAGACAAAAAAACCCAGCCAAACAAAACCACTCTTTTTTGCTACTATTAACCACTTCTTATGGGATAGACTCAAAATTTTTTGTTAGAAAAGCACTGCTCTTCTCCAAGCTATAAAGAGAGAAAGGAATGAGGGAACAAAAATCCTACTCTACTATACATATAGCCTCTGGTTGCCCCCAGTTTTTCCTCAGCATACTGCAGAATAAGAAAAACAATATCTTAGCTTGGCATTCCTAGCTCAGTGGTTAGTGCACTGCGCCAGCCACATACACTAAGGCTGGTGAGTTTGAACATAGCCCAGGCCTCCAAAATAGCAATGATAACTACAACAAATAGCCAGGTGTTGCTGCTGGCACCTGTGGTCTCAGCTACTCGGGAGGCCGAGGCAAGAGAATCACTTAAGCCCAAGAGTTTGAGGTTGCTATGAGCTGTGGCACCACAGCACTCTACTTAAGGTGACATAGTGAGACTCTTTCTCAAAAAAAAAAAAAAAGAAAAAGAAAAAGAAAGAAAGAAAAGAAAACAGTATCTTCCTTGAATGGCATCTGAGACCCATTGGACTTAGGCAAGCATTCACCTGTCAGATATAACTGCAAAATCCTTCTTTCACCTACTGTATGTGTGTTAGGAGGAGAACAGAAACGATCTCAAAAAAAAAAAAAAATTAGGACTTCGCCTTTCTTATTCTTTGAGGTTTCTTAATCTGAGGCCAATTGCTATCTGGTGGACTCATGAATATTTGCCCATTTCCCCAAGGACAGAGTCTGTAACTACAAATAGGGTAATAACATATGTCTAATGTGCATGCTCAAGGAAGGGACAATAATCAACTAAGTTGTTAGCCTATTGTTTTTCTTCCACTTATTGATTTATGAAATCATATTCTATTTAGTCATATTTTTGTAAAAGTACAACAAATTAATAAGCAAAGTGGTGCAGCATCACCACAAAATTCTGTGGCATGGTACAGAGAGCTCCCATGTGTTTTCTAGTCTCATAAATGCAGGAGGTGCTGAATCAAGGCATGGAGTCTCACAGCAAACCCTTCACCCCATAAGAAAGAGAAAGTTGAGGGCGAAGGCAAGATGGCTGACTGGAGTCAGCTTTCCACAGAGGCTCCTCCTATCCAGAAGGAGAGCTAAATGACAGAAGTTTATCAAGAAAGCTGATGGTTTGAATCTGAGCCAAGAGAGATGGTTGAAGAACGCACATCAACCCTGCTGAGGCAAACTGCGACCCCAAGGATACAAACAAAAGGTACAAAAATCCATTGCCAAGTGGATGGGAGGCCCCTCCCCCATGAGAATGGCCCACAGTATACTCCATAGAAACAAGTGAGCAGAGTTCAAATATCCTCCCATTTTAGCCCACAGGAGAGACCCTCTAAACACCAGACTTCCTTCCCTTACTAGAGTGCCATGATACTCTCCTGCCAGGCATAAAACTTTATATATTCTTTACCTGTAATTTTTATTTATTTATTTATTTAGTTAGTTAATTAAATCATAGCTATGTACATTAATGCAATCATGGGGTATATGAAATCAGCACATTCCACCTGCAGTTTTGAACTCCCAGCACTCCCCTCCACTCTCACCCCAAGGTCTGGAAGCCTGTCCCCCATGGAGTACAGATTTGGGGGCATTTTCTCAAGGGGTGTGGAAAGAGCATGGGCTGTTGCTGATCTGTGCTGATTCTTCAGCACGGGAATAAGGAGAAGATGCTCAGCTGAGAGGGAACTGTACAGGAGAGGCGGTGCCCCAAGGCACAGAGCAGCAGCTGCAGTAGCACAACGATAGGGCTCACACCGCTGGGGATATTTTGAAAGGACACTCCCAGTCTCTCTGGGGAACCAGAGGAAGCCAGGCATCTTCTCCAGTGACAGCCACTGGCAGAACAGATCTGGAACAGAAAAGCAGGCCCGGAGAGTCAAAGGTATGCCTGAGGCGGTACTGGCCTGGGTGGAGCACAGAGTCTAGTATGTAAGCAGAGACAGCAGACTCCCAGGGTGGGGCTGACCTAGAGATTGCTTCACTGAGCCTCAGATGCATCCAGCCCTTAGGAGATCATAGCTGAGACAAAGGCAGGCAGGCCGAGGCTGGAACTTACAGCTAGGTGTGAGCTCCTACTGGGTATGCCCCAACACAAACTGCAGCCAAAACTGGACATTAGCACAGAGAGGGCTGAGTTGCGGTTGCTATGAACTCAAATAGCATCTGATCCACAGGGGAATACAGCCAGGACAGAAACATATTCTGTGAAGTTGTTCTGTTCTGTTGGCAATAACAATCAGGGGTAGGGCAGGAACTGAGTGAACCACCCCAGCCCCCATTAAGTCTCTGAGGTTGTCAGGCCTCACCTTCCCCTGAAGGATAGTGGGAGAGAGTGGCGGCCTGGCTGAGAAGATATAGATCTCCTTGTGACTCAGGCAGGCTCAAACCCCTAGAGCACCTGCTCATTGGAGGGAACTGGGTCACAGCCCTGCAGGGTTACCAGTGACTGGGTGTGACAGAGATGGAAGGTGGGGAAGGAAGCATCAACATTCCTAGACTAATTTGTTTCCTGGGTGGGTCCTTCTGACCTCATGAAGCACTGGAGCGAGCCATACTTGACCTGCCAGCAGACCCCTGCTATCTAGTTCCAGAGACCTTTTGAACTCTCCTACTGGAGACTGGTGCTGACTGGCACAATTGATCTGGACCTCTTGAATTGGGTCAATCACCCAAGGACTATCCAAAGTGGTATCCTGGGTGTGTGGTTGTGGAAAAGTTTGATTTTTCCTTTTCCAATTGTTGTCTGTGGGGGGTGGGGTGACTTAATTGCTGGTATTTCTCCACAGCTGAGATTTCAACCCAGAGTAACTGATTCACTAGGGTAGAACAGAGACCAGCTTAAAACAAGACAGAGCCACTTAGCCCCACCACATCAAAAAGGTCCAGGTTTCTCAGGCTGTTGCACTATATGGGTCCTTGGCAAAGCTCTAGGGGAAAAGGTACAGACACCAGTCCCAGCTTTTGGGGAAAGGACTGGCCAATCACTATTCCTGAAGCCCCCAATCCAACTTCTCCTTATCTTCTCATCTAGACAAACAGTGTAAAATAATCATGGAGCGGAATTGGTGGAAAAACCCCGGGTAACATGAATAACCAGAGTAGATCAATCCCCTCAAGGAACAATATGGCAGACACAACTGAAGATCCCATTCATAAACAGATGGTGGAGATGTCAGAAACTGAATTCTGAATTTGGATTGTAAATAAGATCAATAGAATAGAGGTAAAGTTGGAATTAGAAATTCAAGGAGCATTTCAAAAATTGTCTGAAGAATTCAAGGAATTCAAAGACAAAATCACCAAAGATTTTGACACATTGAGACAAGAATTTGTCAGTCCTCAAAGACCTGAGAAATACAGTAGAATTACTCAGTAACAGAATGGAGCAAGCAGAAGAAAGGATTTCTGACATTGAAGACAAAGCTTTCAAATGCTCCCAAACTCTCAAAGAGGAAGAGAAATGGAGAGCAAAAATGGATCATTCTCTCAGAGAGCTCTGGGATAATTAGAAAAAAACAATGTTTACCTCATAAGGATCCCTGAAAGTGACAAAGTGGCTTTGCAAGGCACAGAGGCTCTTCTTCATGAGATTATGAAAGAGAACTTTCCAGAGAGGACAAGAAATTCTGAAATGCAGATAGCAGTTTCAAAACCCCAGCATGACTCAACCAGAATAAGACATCCCCCAAGTATATAATAATTAACTTCACTAAAGTTAATATGAAGGAGAAAATTCTGAAAGCAGTCAGATGTAAGAAAACCATAGCCTACAAGGGAAAAAATATTACAATGACTGCAGGTCTCTCAGCTAAAACTTTTCAAGCTAGAAGAGGGTGGTCATCGACCTTTAATCTCCTAAAACAAAATAACGTTCAACCCAGGATCCTGTATCCAGCTAAACTAAGTTTCATTTATGATGAGGAAATTAAATAATTTAATGACATTCACATGTTGAAGAAATTTGCCATTAATAAACCAGTTCTCCAGGATATTCTCAGCCTATCGTCCATACGATAGGTCTCAGTACAATCCTCCACCACAAAAGTAAACTCACTCAGAAACTTTTGATCAAATTCCAACTTCCAAAGTGGCAAAAGGATTAAAAATCTCCACTGGACTTTCATAAAACTTGATACCCAAAATTCTACCACGCTTATCAATATTCTCAAATAATGGGAATGGCTTAAATTGTCCGCCAAAGAAGCATAGGATGCCTGACTGGTTACAAAAACTCAGGGCAGATATCAGCAGTATACAAGAATCTCATCTTACTTTAAAAGATAAATATAGACTCAGAGTGAAAGAATGGTCATCTATATTCCAGGCAAATGGAAATCAGAAAAAAGTAGGTGTTGCAATTTTATTCACAGATACAATAGGCTTTAAACCAACAAAAGTAAGGAAGGATAAGGATGAACACTTCATATTTCTTACAGGTAATACTCAATATGATGATATCTCAATTATTAATATTTATGCACCCAGCCAGAATGCACTTCAATTTATAAGAGAGACTCTAATAGACATGAGCAACTTGATTTCCTCCAGCTCCATAGTAGTCTGAGATTTTAACACTTCTTTAGCAGTGTTCAATAGATCCTCCAATAAGAAGCTAAGCAAAGAAATATTAGATTTAAATTTAACCTTTCAACATTTGGATTTAACAGACATCTATAGAACTTTTCATCCTAACAAAACTGAATAAACACTCTTCTAATCAGCCCATGGAACATATTCCAAAATTGATCACATCTTAGGTCACAAGTCTAACCTCAGCTAATTTAAAAGACTAGAAATTATTTCTTGCATCTTCTTGGACCATCATGGAATAAAAGTGAAACTCAGGAACAACAGGAATCTGCATACTCATACAGAGACATGGAAGCTAAATAACCTTATGCTGAATGATAGTTGGGTCAGAGATGAGATTAGGAATGAAATTACCAAATTTTTGGAACAAAATGACAGAGAAGACATGAATTACCAGAACCTCTGTGATACTTCAAAGGCAGTCTTTAGAGGGAAATTTATAGCACTGCAAGCCTTCCTCAAGAGAATGGAAAGAGAGGAAGTTAATAACTTAATGGGACATCTCTAGCAACTGGAAACGGAAGAACATTCCGATTCCAAACATAGCAGAAGACAAGAAATAACCAAAATTAGAGCAGGATTGCTCTAATATTTGGGACATATTCTTCTTAGCAAAGTATCTCAAGAATGGAAGAAAAAGTATCCAATGTACTCAGCCCTACTATGAAACTAATTCATAACGTTCATATGAAGGCTATAACCCAATTATAGCACAAGAATATGGGGAAAGGGGCAAGGGAGGCAGAGGAGGGTAATTGGTGGGACCACACCTATGGTGCATCTTAGAAGGGTACAGGTGAAACTTACTAAATGTAGAATATAAATGTCTTAACACAATAACTAAAAAAATGCCATGAAGGCTATATAAACAGTTTGATGAAAATATATCAGATTGCATAAGAAACCAGCACATTATACCCCATAATTAATGTACACAGCCATGCTTATTTTTTAAAAAAAAAGAAAAAAAGGAAAGTGAAAGTTAATGTCTGTTTTGTTTTATGTGGGTTAGTAAAGGAGGTAGCAGACTTGAAATTCATTTGGAGATGGTATAGTAATTGAAGGAGACCTATACTTTAAAACAAAATGAAGCTTGGGCAATTACAAACGTCAATTTAGTGTTTAGCAATTTCTGTCTTCGTGATGTGATTTGAAGTTCTGCAGACGAATTTTTTCACAAACTGAAAGAAATATCTTTTAATTTCCTAGTCATGATGGGTGCAATGTCACATGTCTGTTCTTAGCCTTCAGCCTTTATTTTGCTCTCCCTTAGAAATTAGACTGCTTGTGAAAATACAGTAAGACAGAGGCTCATTTGTAATTTGCAGACAAATAGGAAAATTAATTGTTCTTCATTCAACCATCATTTCCAATAGAGAAAGAGGACAACATAGAACAAACCTGATTTTAATTAAAACCTACATGTTATTTTTGTAGATGTGAGTTTAGATAATTATTTGAAATTTTGTATTCATTTAAAAAGTCTTAATATTTTAATATAAACTTTTGCAATATGCACAATGTATTAAACATCAATCAAGTTATAAATTAAGCATGAAATAGCTAAGACTGTCTACCTTCTTTAATGTCAATCTTAGATATCAAAAGCATCACTAGGTCACCCTTCATGCCTTCTGGAGTTCACCTCTGACATTTTCTGACATGCTTCCCAGAACTTGGGGACAAAGCACCATCTGGTACCCCATATATGATTTATCATTACATAAACCAGAGATGCTGAGAGTGCCCACATGAAAGAAGTGTTATGCAAACAAATTTAGTTACAACAGTGATAACAATTTGATTTATACTGTTAACTCTCCAAAGAACTGCTTTAAATGGATAAGATAAAATTACATTTACATAACGTTTTCTTTTCTTCAGAGCAACTTTATGTGCATTATTTCATTTGTCCTTAACAAGAATTCTGTGAAAGCAATAGGACAGAATCTCCTACCTATCCTTTTTCAGATTAAAAATCTAGGATGAGAAAAGTGAAGGTCTTTGACCAGGTCACATAGCTAGAAACTGTAACACTGGAAGTCCTTCAGTGCTCTTTTCACCACACCTTGGTGTAAATTCCACTTAATACCGCCTATTAAGCTAAAAACCTTCTTTTCAGATAATTAGAGGAGATATTATTACAGGTATTATCATTAGATTGGCATATAATTAGAATGTGGCTTCAGTTTAGATTTACCAGATTTTTTAGGGATCTATTTCTGGGTTCTGAAGAAAAAGCAGTGATGCCTGATTTGAATTCTCTGGGAATAGTATGTTCATAGACCCAAATGAAGAAATTAAGGAATCCTTTGAGGCTAGGAAATATTGAGAGGAACAGTGCTGAGTGGCAGAGTCCATGAGCAGATGGGAATAGATCCACACCTAGGGAGGTATGTGGCCTCAGTTAAATTACTAGGGACAGGTACTGACTTTGTGGCTAATTGAACCAAATTCTGTGGTAGGTGCCAAAATTCCTCATCTAGTTCTCTTAAAAGACTGTTTCCCAGATGAAAGATAAACTAACTTTCTTGGGTTACATAAATGGGAAGTGGAACTGGAGTAATTGGCTTCAAGCCCTCCTTGGCCTCAACATTTTCACCAACTTTGCTCATCTCTAAAAGTCCCTTTAATCTCTAATTAGAGATGCTTTAGATACTGTAGAAGTTTGCAAGCAAACTCTTCCAGTTGACTTCGTTCCCTGGTAATGTGGTTTTTTGAGGATAACTTAAAATTTAAGTGGCTCGGTGCCTGTGGCTCAACGGGCTAAGGCACCAGCCATGTACACTTGAGCTGGCAGGTTCAAATCCAGCCCGAGCCTGCCAAACAACAATGACAGCTGCAACCAAAAAATGACCGGGCGTTGTGGCAGGTGCCTGTGGTCCCAGCTAATTGGGAGGCAGAGGCAAGAGACTCACTTAAGCCCAGGAATTGGAGGTGGCTGTGAGCTGTGATGCCATAGCACTCTATCCAGAGTGATAGCTTGAGGCTCTGTCTCAAAAAAAAAAAAAAAAAAGTAAGCTAGTAAATTGTGATATATTCTATAGACCATTATGATTCATAGTAGTAGTTTCTTGTTATTGTTGTTTTTGTTTCTTTTGTTTTTTGGTTTTTTCATTTTGGCTTTGGGTTTTTCTAATTGTTTACTAACATCCGATTTAGATTTTCTTTATTGAACTAAGTTATGCCTTTTGAAAGATTACTCATATTTTGCCTATTGTTCTCCTACCCAAATAAAATATCAACAGGCAATCAGAATAACATCTTTTTTAATTTTTAAGAAGTCCAGTCTGATGAGTTGAAGTTTCAATCACTTTTTAGTTCTCTTAGGAAACAACTGAGTGTGAGATATGATCTCCAATATGTAATGTGGTTAAACACTCCAGGTGTTTGCAAATTTGGAAAATTTATAACCTCTGTTTCTTTATATCCCCCCCCATTCTCTTTTTCCTTTCATCCTGGGATTTCAATTAAGTATATGTTAGAACCACTGAGACACTGTTAATTTTTTCCCCCAATCATTTTTCTTTCTATTCTTCAGATTGAATAACTTCTACTAATCCATTTATGTTTATCTTTTGCTTATGTTATTTCTAATCTGCTGCCACGCCCATCAGTAGATTTATTATTTCAGAGGATTAATTAATTTATTAAACTTTTGTTCTAGATGTTCCATTAGTTTTACTTTTATACTTTCTTTCCCATTTGAGATGTTCTCTATGCTCCTACATGCAATTTCCTGTACATTCATTCATTGTGCTTTTTTCTTTTATGTAACTGAGCATAGTTATAATTAATGTTTTAAAATACTTATCTGATAATTTTAATGTCTGTATCATCTCAAAGTTGGCTCCATTAGTTGCTTTTCTCCTAACTATGAGTCATGTATGTATGTTTTTTAGATGTGCAGTAATCCAGTATAGCATGTTGGACATTATGAATGATACTTTGTAGAGACCATGTATTTTTATCTGTTTCACCAAATAGTGCTGATTAGTTTGTTTGAGTAGTTAGTTCACTTGATTGAACTCAAAGTTTAAATTCTGTCTCCACTGTGGTGGACAGTTCCTGAAATCTATGTTTAGTTATTTAAGTTTTAAATAAACTATTTGGAGCTTTGGAGTCTAGCCTATGTATGAATGCTCAGCCAAAGATTCGGGAAGATTTTATCTGCAAAATTTGAGCATCCTTCTTGGTTCACCTCTGCCTCCTGATTCTTAATTCATAAGTTGGCTCATTTTTACCTGCTAGTAGCTGCTCCACAGGTCGCTGGCTGGGACCTGCCCTTAGATGAGAATCTAAATAGGAAACTCACTTACTGTCATTTTCTTCCAAGCATGGATTCTCTTCCAGTTTCTTCTTTAGGTCACTCTTTGAGGAGTTTAGATAGTTGTTATTTTATGGGTTTTTTGTTGTTGTTGTTGTTATTTTAGGAAGAATTATCTCATATAAACTCCTCCTCTGTTACAAGAAGTAGAATTCCTAAATCCTTTATTTTAAATGACTTCTTGGAAGCACATGGGAAACCTGATATTAATCATTTAATTCTTTTGGATTTATGAAGACCAAAAATATTATTCCATCTTAAAGAAAACTAAATAGAGTGTTCTGAGTAGAAGTTTATGGGGATCTTCAGTTTGTAGAGACTCCTCCCTCAAATGATAACAATAAGAATAATAATAATGAAAAAATTCTCTCATACCTCTTAAACTAAAGGAGTTGATGATTTTGTTAGATTATGAAAGCATGTGTGTCTATTAGTTTTACCACTCATTGGGTAAAAATTTAAACCCTGTAAACAAGATCATCATTTGGGAGAATGTCAGGTGACATTGTACTTCTGAGCTGAACCAAATTTTACTTCCAAGAAAGGTTTTCAGTTTTTGAAAGTATATTACTTATCATTGCACTCATTACAAAAGTAAAACTGGTCTCTATAACACAGCCTTGAGGATTATAGGGAGTACATCCAGCAGAGAAAAAAAGTCTGGGTTCTAGCTTAGCTACACACACTTCAGACATAATCAGTCCATCCTTGACCTCCAGACAGGTTCATTGATGTTCTGCTGGGAGAATTCAGGATAAACTAATTTTACAAGACAGTAGACCATCTTGAGATAGGATTCTGAACTTTTTATTGTTTATAGTACTTTAAAGTCTCAAGTAACATATTTGAGAGCCCAGAGCCAAGATGCTCAATACTTAACAGTATCTCAAAAAACATTTGACCATAACTAGAAGCGATGACCAGGTTGTTTCCAGATACAGGGTTTACATTAAGCAATAGTGTTACATTGGACAAAGGCTGTTCATGAGTCACTTTATAAAAAAAGCTTTTTTGGCTGGCTAATGGTCTTTAAGAATTGTAATTAACCCACATTTCATTTTAGTGGAGATTAAGTAGTTTTGTTTTTTTCTAGACAAGTTTCTATGTATCAATGCAAGGAAGAATGCAAAATCTATATGGCAAAAAATTATACTTCTAGGAATTACTACTCTGGAAAATGATAAAAATAAAACCACCTAACTTGTCTATTATAAAAAGATTACCTAAAATGTTCTTATCCATTCATTACTCTATTTATGTAACAGTCAGATGTGCAATATTTAGAACTAAAGAAAACTTTGCAGATTACATAATCAAACCTCTATTATTTTGAGACCTGGAAAATAAGGTCCAAAGCAAAGATTTGTTTCAGAATCTAACTATATGCTGGGTGCTCCACTTTGTGCTTAAAAGCATCTCATAATGCATTTTTTTTTCTGGGATAGTTACTGAAGAAAAGAAAGCACAGTGTCACAAAGACTTCATCTTTCTCACTTTACTAGATATTGCCAAAATGCCCATGTAATTAGTCACATTGACCTATGTACTAACCAGCAGTATATGAGAATACTAGTTTCCACAGTTTTATCAAAACATGCGATAACACTTAAATCAGTTTTTAATTATATACATTTTAAAAGTCAAATCTTATATCTTTAATTCCTCTTAATACTATTGAAGCTGAAGAAATTTTAATGTGTTTAATTAGGCAATTCTATCTTTTCTGAGAATTTCTTATTCCTTGTCCATGTATTTTTTGTCATTTGTGTTTTACTTGTTAGTCTAACTCTTTATATATTGTAGTTATTAATACCTTATATGCTACAGGTATTTCATCTAATTGAAATTTGGTATTTCACTTTCTAAATGTTGTTTTCAACAGAGAAGATAATTTTTATGAGTTCAAATCTATATATCTTTTCTATTTTGTTTTAAAGACTTCCCACCTCAATCACAAAAAATTTCTTTTACATTTAATTATAATATTTTATACTTTTTTTTTTTTTTTACAGTTTTTGGCTGCAGCTGGGTTTGAACCCACCACCTCCGGCATATGGGGCCACACCCTACTCCTTTGAGCCACAGGTGCCGCCCAATATTTTATACTTTTTATTTAGCTTGTAGGACTTTACATCGAAGTTTACCTTAGATATAGTAGGTAATAAAGTGAAAGTTTAATACTTTCCCCACAAATATTTTGTCAAGTGTCATGACATGTTTTTTTCTTTCTCCACTGATGCCAATTGCCACTGTCCTCATAACTAAATTTCCATACAGACATGTGGTTGTGGCTCCATCTGATGTTCTTTTCCAGTGATTCATTGCTATATTCTCATGCCATCATCAATGTTAAATTACTATTAAATACATATACATATATATCAGAAAAGTTTATATACATAAATCCAGTATACATGTATATCAGAAAAGTTCTCTCTCATCATTGTTCTCTTTTAAAACTACCATAGCTATCCTTGCCTATTTCCTCCTTGGCATGTTTTGTGTTCAGTAATTGCCTATAAGAAACTAATCTGATTATTAAAAAAAAATAGTTCTCATGTTGAAAAGACTGTAAAGTTGGGACTAAAAATTTTTAAAAACTAGTTCTGATATTGAAAAGACAGTTGAGACTGCAATTATAGCCTCTTTGGGAAGAAGTATGGACAATTTTCAAAGAACTCAAATTAGATCTCCCATTTGATCCTGCAATCCCATCACTTAGTATCTACCCAGAAGAAAAAAAATCATTTTATCATAAGGTCATTTGAACTAGATTGTTCACTGCAGCTCAATTTACAATTGCCAAAATGTGGAAACAACCTACATTCCCACAGACCCAGGAATGGATTAACAAGTTGTGGTATATGTATATCATGGAATACTATTCAGCCACTAAAAAAGATGAACACTACATCTTTTGTATTAACCTGGATGGAGTTGAAACACATTCTTCTTAGTAAAGTATCACAAGAATGGAAAATCAAGCACCCCATTTATTCAATACTAATACAAAGCCAGTAGATGATCTAATCATGCCCACCCAAGAGGAAAAACTCAAATCAATTCAAGGTGGAGGGCAGGGGAACAAGAGTGCCAGAAAAGGGGAGGAGGAAAAGGATGGGTGTGCTTCCACTTAATGGGCACAATATTAAGACCACAATGTCTTGGGGGTGAGACACAATTATAAGAGGGACTCTACCTAAAAAATGCAAACATTGTAACCTGATTCTTTGTACCCTCAAATTAACCTGAAACAATAAAAATAAAATAAAATAAAATTAGGGCTGTAAAAATAAAAAGAGGGTAAAGAAATGAAGTACATGTTGGATAATTTAGCAAAACCTTTGGAAGATACTAACCAAGATTCTATGTTAATTTTGCAAGATCTTTCCAGAAAATAAATGTGTCATTGTGGTGAACAGGCACATCCTCAAAACCGGTCCAAATCCACCTCATTCTAACACAAAGTACAATCACTGTTCTTGTTTCATTATTGCAATACTCGGATTACACCACTCCATTGTTTCTGACAACATATTCTTTACATGTGTTTCAATTAGATTTGTGAAATTTGTGAACTGACATGTTTGCTGAACTTTTAACCTTTCGTCATACTTGAACAATTGGACTAGTCAAAATTGCTACAGACCATGAACAGCTCCTCACAGCACAATCCTGGAGGACGTCTATTAGATGGAGTTGTGGATGGATTTCATTATTTCACCTCAATCTTCACCATGAGAATCAGATCTGATGGATTAGAAATGGAGTAATAATTTCCATTTTATTCTATCTTAATTGTGATTTAGGTAAAGACATTAAAAACACAAAATACCTTCTAGATGCTGCTTCCCACAGAGGGGCTCTGCCTATTTCAATGATAAGAATTCTCCATTTTTCAGTAATCAAGAGCTGGATTAATATGTGTTCTTTTGCTTTTATAAGATTTATGTCTTAAATATTTGGTTTAGAGCTAAAGAAACAGTTTAAAAAATAATAATTTATTACTGTGTGTAGTGTTAGTCCTCAAACATTAATATTTATTTCTTTTTCTTTTTCTTTTCTTTCTTTCCTTTTTTTTTTTTTGGCGGAGACAGAGTTTCACTTTATTGCCATGGCATCACACACCTCACAGCAACCTCCAACCCCTTGACTTAGGCGATTCTCTTTCCTCAGCCTCCTGAATAGCTGGGACTACAGGTGCCTGCCACAATGCCCAGCTATTTTTTTGTTGCAGTTTGGCCAGGGCCAGGTTTGAATCCACCACCCTGGGTATATGGGGCTGGTGCTGTACCCATTGAGCCACAGGCACTGCCTAAACATTAATATTCTATACCAACTTGCGGTCCAGGTAGGCTTCCATGAAGAACCTCTTCAATAGTTGAAAGACACTGTAAGCTAAAGAAGTGGGTACAGTCCATATTGAAAGAACCTCTTCAATAGTTGAAAGACACTGTAAACTAAAGAAGTGGGTACAGTCCAATTTAGATCATCTTGATTACTGGAACATTTGTTCCTATTTGCTTCTCTTCTATTTTTAAGCATTTATGGTCTTTCCTATTTGCTTCTCCTCTATTTTTATGCATTTATGATACATTCAGTTAATATATAGTTATCTCAGAGTCATTTTTATAAAAATAAAGAGCTATTTAGCAAGAAATCTGTCAGCCCCTTGCTTGTTTAATTACTGCCAATACAGCATTAAAAAGGACTATTTAATAATATAGTCAACATCTTTAAATGATTACTCAGACAGCTCGTGAACATGACTGAAAAGAACTTCACAGAGTAAATTATTTTTGTATGATCTTTTCTTTATTATCTGTGGTCACCAAATAAGGGGTAGCTACTCAGACGAGCTCTTAATAATAGTAGTTTTAAAACAATAAAGGTAGAAAAACAGTAATTATATAGTGGAAAAACCTGGCAGACACCTCCTTCACTAAGCAATCAGACTAAGTCCAATAATGGAACAAATAACCATCCTATTCCTCCCTATCTGATGCACTTGGGAGAACAAAACATCACTTTTGCACTGTTGCTGCCAAAATGCATACTCTAATTCTCACTGTGAGGAAACATCAAGCAAATTCAACTGGAAGGACATTCTGCAAAATATCTATTATGTCCTTCAAAAATATAATGGTCATAAAATCAAAGAAAGACTTAGGAATAAGTGTTCCAGACTTAAGGAGACTAAAAACACACACAACTGAATACAGTATATCATTCAGGATTTTCTTTTTCTTTTTTTATTAAATCATGGCTGTGTACATTGATGCATTAATGGGGTACAATGTGCTGGTTTTATATACAGTTTGAAATGTTTTCATCAAACTGGTTAACATAGACTTCATGACATTTTCTTAGTTATTGTGTTAAGACATTTATATTCTACACCTGGTAAATTTCACATGTGCCCTTGTAAGATGCACTGTAGGTGTGGTCCCCAAAATTACTCTCCCTCCGTCCATCCTCCCCCCTTCTCATCTCTTCCACTCCTCTTTTCCCATATTCTTCAGCTATAATTGAGTTATAGCTTTCAAAGGAAAGCTATAAATTGGTTTCATAGTAGGGCTCAGTACATTGGATACTTTTTCTTCCATTCTTGAGATACATTGCTAAGAAGAATATGTCCCAGCTCCATCCATGTAAACATGTAAGAGGTAGAGTCTCCATCTTTCTTTAAGGCTGCATAATATTCCATGGTGTACATACACCATAATTTGTTAATCCATTCATGGGTTGATGGGCACTTGGGCTTCTTCCGTGACTTAGCAATTATGACTTGAGCTGCAATAAACATTTATGGTATATTTTATCTTTGTCATAATGTGATTTTTGGTCTTCTTGATATATACCTAGTAGAGGAATTATAGGATCGAATGGCAGTCCTATTTTTAGATCTCTAAGTATTCTCCAAACATCTTTCCAAAAGGAACATATTAGCCTTCATTCCCACCAACAATGTAGAAGTGTTCCCTTTTCTTCACATCTGCACCAAAATCTCTGGTTTTCAGATTTTGTGATGTGAGCTAATCTTACTGGAGTTAGATAATATCTCAAGGTAGTTTTGATTTGCTTTTCTCTGATGATTAAGGATGGTGAGCATTTTTTTCAAATGTTTGTAGGCAGTGCACCTGTTTTCTTCAGGAAAGTTTCTCTTCAAGTCCCTTGCCCACCCTGAGATGGGATCACTTGTTCTTTTCTTGCTAATACGTTTGAGTTCTCTGTGGATTCTGGTTATTAAATCCTTGTTGGAGACATAACCTACAAATATCTTCTCCCATTCTGAGGGCTGTCTGCTTGCTTTACTTACTGTGTTCTTAGCTGTGCAGAAGCTTTTTAGTTTGATTAGGTCCCAGTAGTGTATTTTTGATGTTGCTTCAATTGCCCAGGGATCCTCCTCATAAAATATTCACCCAGGCTGATTTCTTCAAGAGATTTCCCTGAACTTTCTTGTATTGTTTTTATAGTTTCATCTCTTAAGTTTAAAGCTTTAATCCAGTGAGAATCTATCTTAGTTAATGGTGAATGGTGGGGATCCAGTTTCAGTCTTCTACAGGTTGCCAGCCAGTTCACCCAGCAACATTTGTTAAATAGGGAGTCTTTTCCCCCACTGAATGTTTTGAATTGCCTTGTCAAAGATCAAATAAAGGTAAGTAGCTGGGTTCATCTCTTGGTTCTCTATTCTGTTCCATACATCTACATCTCTGTTTTTGTGCCAGTACCATGCTGTTTGATCACTATCAATTTATAGTATAATCTGACATCTGATAGCATAATTCCTTCTCCTTTGTTTTTATTTCTGAGTAATGTCTTGGCTATTTGAGGTCTTTTCTCATTCCATATAAAATGAAGTATTATTGTTTTGAGATCTTTAAAGTATGACAGTCGAGCTTTAATAGGGATTACATTAAAATTGTATATTGCTTTGGGTAGTATGGACATTTTAACAATGTTGATTCTTCCCAGCCATGAGTATGGTATGCTTTTTCATTTGTTAACATCTTCAGCTATTTCTTTTCTTAGAGTTTCATAGTTATCTTTATAGAGCTCTTGCACGTCCTTTGTTAGGTAAACTCTCAAATACTTCATCTTCTTTGGCACTACTGTGAACAGAATAGAGTCCTTGACTGTTTTTTCAGCTTGGCTATTGTTGTAATATATATATAGGCTACAGATTTATGACTGTTGATTTTGTAAACTGAGACACTGCTGTATTCCTTGATCACTTCTAAGAGTTTTGCAGTAGAATCCCTGGTGTTTTCCAGATATACACTAACATCATCTGCGAAGAGTGAAAATTTTGATCTCTTCTGACCCTATATGGACACATTTGATCATCTTTTCTTGCCTAATTGTTATGGCTAAAACTTCCATTACAATGTTAAAAAGCAGTGGAAACAATGGGCAACTTTGCCTGGTTCCTGATCTGAGTGGAAATGATTTCAATATAACTCCATTCAATATGATATTGGCTGTGGGTTTACAGTAGGTGGCCTCTCTCAGTTTAAGAAATGTCCCTTCTGGCTCAGCGCCTGTGGCTCAACAGGCTAAGGCATCAGCCAGGTACACCTGAGCTGGCAGGTTCGAATCTAGCCCAGGCTCACCAAACAACAATGACAGCTGCAACCAAAAAATGGCCTGGCGTTGTGGCAGGCGCCTATAGTCCCAGCTACTTGAGAGGCGGAGGCAGGAGACTCGCTTGAGCCCAGGAATTGGAGGTTGCTGTGAGTTGAGATGCCACGGCACCCTATCCAGGGTGACAGCTTGAGGCTCTGTCTCCAAAAAAAAAAAAAAGAAATGGCCCTTCTATACGACTTTCTTAAGTGTTCTGCACATGAAGCGATGTTGGATATTATCAGAAGCTTTTGCTGTATCAATTGAGAATCATATGGTCTTTGATTTTTAATTTGTTTTTGTGCTGAATTATATTTATAGATTTATATATATTGAACCAACCTTGAGATCTTGGGATAAAACCCACTTGATCATGGTGTATAATTTGTTTGATGTGTTGCTGGATTCTGTTAGGATTGTTAGGATCTTGTTGAATATTTTTGCATCAATATTCATTAGTAGTATTGGTCTATAATTTTCTTTTCTGTTTGGGTCTTTTCCTAGTTTGGGGATCAAGGTGATATTTGCATCATAGAATGTGTTAGATAGTATTCCTTTTTTAAAAAATATATTTTGGAAGAGATTGAATAATATAGGTACTAATTCTTTTTTAGAGGTTTGGTAGAATTCTGATGTGAAGCCATCTGGTCCAGGGTTTTTTGTTTTTCTTTTTTTTTTCTTTTTAGGGAGATTTTGTATGGTTGATGCTATTTCAGAGCTTGATATAGGCCTGTCAACATTTCCACTTCATTCTGGCTAAGTCTTAGAAGGTGGCATGTTTCCAATTATTGGTCACTTTCCTTCAGATTTTCATATTTCTGAGAATTAAGTTTTTTGTAATATTCATTAAGGATTTTTTGAATTTCTGAGGAGCCTGTTGTTATTTCATCATTACCATTTCTAATTGATGAAATTAGAGATTTTACTCTTTTTTTTTTCCTGGTTAGGTTAGCCAAAAGTTTATCTATTTTATTGACCTTTTCAAAAAACCAACTTTTTGATTTATTGATCTGTTGTATAATTCTTTTGTTTTCAATTTCATTTAATTCTGCTCTAATTTTGATTATTTCTTTTCTTCTGCTGCATTTGGGATTGAAATGTTCTTCCTTTTCCAGTTACTTGAGATGTCCCATAAGTTAACTTCCTCTCTTTCCATTCTCTTGAGGAAGACTTGCAGTGCTATAAATTTCCCTCTTAGGACTGCCTTTGCAGTATCCAAGAGGTTCTGATAATTCATTTCTTCACTATTGTTTTGTTCCAAAAATTTGGTAATTTCCTTCCTAATCTCATCTCTGACCCAAATATCATTCAGCATAAGATTATTTAGCTTCTATGTTTTTGTAGGAGTATGCAGATTCCTGTTGTTTCTGAGTTCAACTTTTATTCCATGATGATCTGAGAAGATGCAAGGAATAATTTCTATTCTTTTAAATTTGCTGAGGCTAGACTTGTGACCTAAGATGTGATCAATTTTGGAGAATGTTCCATGGGCTGATGAGAAGAATGTATACTCAGTTTTGTTAGGATGAAATATTCTGTAGATGTCTGTTAAATGCAAATGTTGAATGGTTAAGTTTAAATCTAAAATTTCCTTGCTTAACTTCTTATTGGAGTATTTATCCAACTCTGCCAAATGAGTGTTAAAATCTCTGACTATTATGGAACTGGAGGAAATCAAGTTGCTTATGTCTGTTAGTTTTTCTTATAAATTGAGGCTCATTCTGTTTGAGTGCATAAATGTTAATAATTGAAATCTCATCATATTGAGTATTACCCTTAACAAATATGAAGTGTTCATCCTTATCTTTCCTTACTTTTGTTGTTTGAAAGCCTATTGTATCTGCAAATAAATTTGCAACACCTGCTTTTTTCTGATATCCATTTGCCTGGAATATAGATGACCATCCCTTCATCCTGAGTCTATATTTATCTTTTAAGGGAAAACGAGATTCTTGTATGCAGTTGATATCTGGCCTGAGTTTTTGCATCTGGTAAGCCAACCTGTGTCTCTTTAGAGGACAATTTAAGACATTCACATTATTGAGACTATTGATAAGCATGGTAGAATTTTGGGTATCTTGAAAGTCCAGTGGAGATTTTTAATCTTTTTGCCACTTTGGAAGTTGGAATTTGATCAAAAGTTTCTGAGTGAGTTTACTTTTGTGGTGAAGGATTTTGCTGGTCATTATGGATAATAAGTCTGAGAATATCCTGGAAAGCTGGTTTAGTTATGACAAATTTCTTCAACATGTGAATGTCATTAAAGTATTTAGTTTCCCCATCATAAATGAAACTCAGTTTAGCTGGATACAGGATCCTGGGTTGAAAGTTATTTTGTTTTAAGAGATTAAAGGTTGATGACCTCCCTCTTGAACCTTGAAAGGTTTCAGCTGAGAGATCTGGAATCAGTCTAATATTCTTCCCCTTGTAGGTTATGGTTTTCTTACATTTGGCTGCTTTCAGAATTTTCTCCTTCATATTAACTTTAGTGAAGTTAATTATGATGTGCCTAGGGGTTGTCTTATTCAGGTTGAGTCATACTGGGGTTCTGAACTGTCTGCTATGTGCATTTCAGAATCTCTTGTCCCCTCTGGAAAGTTCTCCTTCTTAATCTCATGAAAAATGGCCTCTGTGCTGGGCGAAACAACTTCATTGTCTTCAGGAATTCCTATAAGGCGAATATTAGGTATCTTCAAATTATCCCAAAGCTCTCTGAGAGAATGATCCATTTTTGCTCTCTAATTCTCTTCCTCTTTGAGTGCTTGGAAGTGTTCAAAAGCTTTGTCTTCTATATAAGAAATCCTTTCTTCTGCTTGCTCTATTCGGTTACTGAGGAATTCTACTGTATTTTTCAGATCTTTGAGGGCTGCAAATTCTTGTCTCAATATGTCATAAATCTTTGGTGATTTTGTCTTTGAATTCATTGAATTCTTTTTTTTTCATTTTTTTCTTTAAATCATAGCTGTGTGCATTAATGCAATCATTGGGTACAATGTGTTGGTTTTGTATACAATTTGAAATATTTTCATCAAACAGGTTAACATAGCCTTCATGGCATTTTCTTAGTCATTCTGTTCAGACATTTATATTCTTCATTTAGTAAGTTTTACCTGTACCCTTCTAAGATGCACTGTAAGTGTAGTCCCACCAATTACCCTCCCTCCACCCAGCCTCCCCCTTCCCCTCCCCTACCTTGCCCCTTTCCCCATATTCTTGTCCTATAATTGGGTTATAGGTTTCATATGAATGCTATAATTTAGTTTCATAGTAGGGCTGAGTACATTCGATACTTTTTCTTCCATGAAGTCATTGAATTCTTGAGACAACTTTTAAATTACTCCTTGAATTTCTAATTCCAACTTTACCTCCATTCTAATAATCTCATTAGCAATCCAAACACTGAATTTGATTTTTGACATCTCAGCCATTTGTCTATGAATAGGATCTTCAATTGTGTCTGCCATATCATTCCTTGGGGGAGTTGATCTATGGTTATTCATGTTACCAGCATTTTTCTGCTGATTCTACCCCATGACTATTTTACCCTGTTTGGCTAGATAAGCAGATAAGGTGAAGTTGGGTTGGGGGGTTCCTGGGGTAGTGATTAACTATCCCTTCACCCAAGAGTTGTGACTGGTGTTTGTATCTTTTCCCCTAGAGCTTTGCAAAGGACCTCTACAGTGCTATGACCTGAGGCACTGGGGACTTACTTATTGTGGTGGGGCTAAGTGTCTCTGTCTTGTTTTCAGCTGGTCTCTGTCCTACCCTAGTGAATTAGTTACTCTGAGTTGAAGTCTCAGCTGTGGAGAAATACCAGCAATTAAGTCACCCCACTACGCATGGAAAAGGAAAATCAACCCATCCTACAACCACACAACCTTTGGATAGTCCTCTGGTGATTAGTCGAGCCCAAGAGACCCAAATCAATTGTCCCAGTCAGCACCCAGTCTCAAGTGAGGGAGTTCAAAAGGTCTCTGGTAGCTAGATAACATGGGTCTGCTGGCAGCTTGGATATGACTCGTTCTGGTGCTTCATGGAGTCAGAAGGACACCCCACCCCCAGAAAATCAATTACTCTGGGAATGTTGATGCTGCCTTTCCCACCTTGCACCTCTGTCATACCCAGTCACTGGTAACCCTGCAGTGCTATGACCCAGTTCCCTCCAATGAGCAGATACTCTAGGGGGTTGAGCCTGTCTGAGTCACAGAGAGATCTTATATCTCCTCAGTCACACCTCTGCACTCTACCACCACCTGGCAGGGGAAGCTGAGGCCTGATAACCTCATGTGGTTAATGGAAGCTGGGGTGGTTTGCTCAGTTCCAGCCCTGCCCGATTGATTTTGCTGACACTTATATTTGTGCAGAATTTATGATTCTGTCCTGGCTATATTCCCCTGCAGACCAGGTGCCATTTGAATTCACAGAAACTGCGACTCAGCCCCAGTCTGTGCTGTTGCCCATAGCTGGTGTTTCTGTTTCCCCTGAAGTCTACGTTGGGGTGGGTGCAGTTAGAGCTAACACTCAGCTTTTGATTTCCCACCTGCCTTTGTCTCAGCTATGATCCCCTGAGGGCTGGGTGTTTCTTAAGCTCATGAAAGCAGTCCTGGCACAGACCTGCCCTGGGAGTATGCCATCTCTGTGCACCAGTCTTCAACTCTCCATTCCGCAGTGCTCAGCCCAGGCCAGTACTGCCTCAGGCATACCCTTCGCTCATGGGATCTCTGTTTCTGTCTCAGATCTATTCCACCAGTGTCTGCCACTGGAGAAGATGCCAGACTTTCTCTGGTTGCCCAGAGAGACAGGGAGTGTCCTTCCAAAATATCCCCAGAGGTGTGAACCCTATTGTTCCTGACACTGCCGCTACTGCTCTGTGCCACAGGGCACTGCCTTTCCCTCTCCTGTAGGGTTCCTTCAGCCTCAGTTCATCATCTTCTTCTTACTCCCTTGCTGCAGAATCAGCACAGACCTGCAACAACCCGTGCCCTGTCCACACCTCTTGAGAAAATGCCCAAGAATCTGGATTCCATGGGGGACAGGCTTCCAGACCTCAGAGTGAGAATAGAGGGGAGTGCTGGGAGAATAGAGGGGGTGCTGGGAGTTCAGAATTGTACAGAATATATACAGTTTTATACAATTTTATGCCTGGCAGAAGAGTGCCATGGCACCCTAGGAGGAGAAGGAGGTCCAGTTTTTAGAGGGTCTCTCTAATGGGGTAGAATGGGAGGACGTTTGAACTCTGCTCATTCATTTGTAGAAATTATACTGTGAGCCATTCTCATAGGGGAGGGGAGTCCTATCCACTTGGAAATGGATTTTGTACCTTTTGTTTGTATCCTTGGGGTCATAGCTAGCCTCAGCAGCTATCTCTCTTGGCTCAGCTCCAAACCATCAGCTTACTTGCTAAACTTCTGTCCTTTAACTCTTCTTCTGAACAAGAGCCTCTGTGGAAAGCTGGCGCCGGTCAGCTATCTTGCCTCCATCCCATTATTCAGGATTTTCTTTGGTCATGAGACACATAACTGGGACAACTGGCAAAATCAGAATAAGGTCAGTGGATTAGCTAAAAGTATAATATGAATGTTAATTTCATGTTGCTACTATTTTAATTGTGGCTACACAAAAGAATGTCTTTATTTTACCTATGGTAAGTCACTTGACCACCTCTAGCTATAAGGGAAAAATAAAAAAATTCAATCTATATACCAAATATCATGGGCTGGTTAAGAATCAGAGTTCTACTATGCTAGATGAAGAAAAGAATAGATGCTAGAACAAAACTAGTGATCTTTGTCATAAAGTACCTGCTCTTGGAGAATCTGACCATAAAAGACAAAGTTGCACAAGAGGAAGACCTACTTTAAGGTTATAATGGTCAATCTCATGGATGAGAGTGAGACAAGACCCTGGCCTCATTTAGAACTAGAATGGAAATATCAGAGCCTCCCACTCCTCTGTTCTCTCAGGGGCCACACCATCCCCTTCACCTCTGATTTCTTTTATCTCATTCTTACCAGGTTCCTCTGCCCACTTGCCTCATGTAGGATTCCAAATAGTGTTCCTGGTTCTCAAGTCTGTATTGCATGACAGGCCTGGCTTTTATATCAGCTGACAGTCCTTTTTACATCTCAGATCAATCTATTCCTAGTTTTGTGAAGGACTTTGGTTGATGACGACATGTAAAGAAGTGCTTCAGAAGACTTGTCCACTCTTGGGCTAACACTATGTGGCTTACGAGAGGAAAGACAATGTTTCATGGTCTCCCAAACTCTCTTGAGGGTTATGACTGAAGATTCTCCTGGAGGAATAAATTGGCATGGTGAGAAATGATTGTGATCTCTAATATAGTACACTAGAGAAACAGGGTACTAACTAGGGTAGACTTTAGAATACTTTTTATTTGGGGGAAAAATAGCAATGAAGAGATTCCCTTCATTTCCAGAAGTAAAAAACTGTTAGGATTTATCTTAAGAACAGCAAATCAAATAGCTAAAGTGGAAATGTACGGGAAACATGATGAAGAAATTTTATCCCCTGCAAAAAAATCTATTAATGGAATTTTTTCAAAGGTCTTTCCCCAAGAGCAGATGCACAGAAATAGATGGGATATGGGAGGGCCAATTGGGCAGCAAATTAAAGTGCCCTGCAGCTAAATTAAAAGAGAACTGAAACCTGTGACATTACCTCTCTCCCTTGTAAGCTTTCTGCCTTAACTTGAATCTTTTCCTAGACTTAGGTCTTGGTAAATCTGGCAGCTGTCATAAAATGCCATCTGTCCTAAGAAAATGGGTGCAGAGGTGGCTGTGACCCAGGGGATTTTCCCAAATGCTGTCGGCATGTATTTTCGGCCTGATCAAGTTTCTGACAAGGAAGTGAAAACCCTAAAAACAGAGTCTCAGAAGTTGTAGTCGCAAGAGGAAGGGATGCAGGGTCTGTGTGTAAGACTGGGCTGGGGATTGCCATCAGGGAGAGAAGGGGAGATGAGGAGGAGGCAGGCGGGAGAAGGAGGGAAAGGCATGGGGCAGAGGTGAAGCTGCCAGAGGGCTTGCCATCCAAAAATCTGGCCATAGCTGAGTTAGTAGAATCATTAATCAGAATTGCCTGTAACTTTAGTCCACCAGCTGAGAGCACATCCCTAACCTGAGTAGTGTTTAAGTTGAAATCCCGGAAGTGCTCAGTCTTTGTCGACTGCCAGAGTGAAAGCTGCCCCTGTAAGCTCTCTTTAAGGAAGATATCTGAGCATTTGGGAAGGAACTATTAATATTTTAACCTTGGTCTGCCATCATTGATAAGTGGCGGTTTTCGCCCAGGTGCCGAGGAAGTCATTTATCCACATTTAGGATAAACTCCAGCTGCTGATTCTTTCAGTGAGTAGGCCGGTTTTTGGTTCTGGAGCTTAGATTTTGCAGGAGAATCAAAGCATTACAACTGTTCCTATATCTCCTAGCAAACTGTGACTGTGGGTCCTGTTTGCCTTGAGAGAGTTCTGGATGCTTTTGTAAGTAAGCCCTGGGCTGCAGTGCTGAGCTTGTGCATTTTGGGATAATGGCACTTGCACATGAACACTTGGAAGCCTACTATGCATGCACAGGTGGCTCCCTAAACCAGATCGGGAAATGCAGTAATAGCCTCTGACTCCATTGCATGTTTGCAAGGAATCGGAGATGCCTCTACAATACACACAAATGAGAAAAGCACAGAAATCCCTGCCAAGGAAACACACATGCACGCACACGCCCCACATACCTCACCACGCACAGCACACGCTACCTGCATACACATATCACATGCACACATGCCACACACAGTAACTACAGACAGCTGCACCAGTCCATGGATGGTTCTCACACACCAGTGACAGCATGGATTCGTTTCTGGGAAAGTGTCTGAGCCATGGGTATAGTCTCTCCCCATTAGTGACAGAAGGACTTGCAAACCCACGAGTGCAGGAGCTGCTGGTTTTTTAGCATTGAAAGGTTTGCTGCAGCCCCTGGATGGGGGCAGATCCCCTGGCAGCAGCTACAGAACCTGCTCCTTTGCTTGCATAGGAGTGCATGCACTAGCATGCAGCCCGTGCTTGCGTGGAGGCATGGTCCTGAGACCTAGCGCATGCACCAGCCAAGAAGGAGGCCACAGTGTCCAGCCAGTGTGAATTTGTGTGTCCTAGCTGTGATATAAAGCCTTCTAGCTACGTAAACAGGCACGGGTTTTGCCCGTGAGCAATTTTTCCTTATCTCTTGCTCTATCCCCCAGGTGCTTAGAAGGGCTTCTTTATAGGTGCTCACTGAGCTGAAATCTCTTGGGAATACAGGACTGCCCTGTTACACTAAGTTCTGGATTCATTTAAAGGCTGGACAACTGCTGAGGAGACACCTGTGCCGTGGTGTCTCCTTCACTTCACACTTAGGACTAAATGTGGAACCCCCATCTCCTATGCCTAGGTCAATTTCTTGTGAATTTCCTAGGCCTCAATTCCATGAAAGGACTGTATCCATTCATTGATACATTCATTCACCTTGCCCT
>CAUYON010055833.1:0-12263 GCA_963573935.1 Arctocebus calabarensis
GCCTAGGTCAATTTCTTGTGAATTTCCTAGGCCTCAATTCCATGAAAGGACTGTATCCATTCATTGATACATTCATTCACCCTGCCCCTGGTGGAAGGGACTGTATTCATTTGTTTCCTGGCCAAGGAACCCATACACCTAGATATACCCTGAGACTAAAGGCCTAAAGGAGGAGATGGGGAAAGACTGGGAGAGAAACGGAGAGAGCTTCTCTCTCCCCACCAGAATTTTCTCCCTCTAACAGGTGCCTTAATGTTTTCTGTATTCTTTTCTTTCTTTTCTGTGAAAAAAATTATGTCTTAAAAAAAATAAAAAAAAAATAAAGAGGCCAGTGTTGCCCCCACCCACACACACAAAAAAAAAAAAAGAAGACAGCCTTATTCTCTCTAAGACTCACACTATCTCTCTCTCTCCAGCTAAAGTAGATAGCTCTCAGGCACCAAAGAGAAATTGTAACCGAGGAAGGTAACAATGGTCCATGTCTGGAACCTAGTTAAGCCGGGTCCAAGACCTGGCCAGTCTAGGGCCCTGACAAGTGGTGTCAGAAGTGTCTTGTGACACACAATACTTAATGATTTAAATGGAAAACAGATATTTTGATTTTTTTTTTGATAAATATTATACCTTCTACATAATATATGTCTCAAGCAGAATAGAGAAATTCCCATAATCCTTTAAGGGTGCTATTTGATATTTGTAAATTATAATAGCTATGTTTAATTTAGTGAAAGGAGCTTGATGAGACACTGTTACATAGATTATTTCTACTCTGTATGATGATACTAGGGGTAAAAAATTGTTATTACCATTTTTTATATAAGAAAATTGAGACTTAAAATTTTAGTGATCTATACACAGTCAAGAAATGATACAGCCAGCATTTAAAGCCATGCAATCTGAGCCCTAAGATGGTCTTCATATTATATTGCACGGACCCTTACTTTAAGTATATTATGTTTTTTAAAGATATTATTATAAACAATTTTTAAAATTGGACAAGACAAAAAATTAGTTTACATCAAGATATATTTCCAAAGATACATCCTTCCCATCAGCTTTTACATGCAAAAATGCCTACACATTATTACAACAATATTCCTGCAATTTTTGATGAAAGGCACTGTAGATAGAATCTACTTAACACACACTTTCTGGATTCAAAATTAGGCTTGTCTATTTACAAGTTAGCTATCTTTGGACAACTCTGTAAATAATGTTGCTACGCCTCATTTTCTTATACTTATAAGGGAGATAATTATAAGCATCTATACCTCATGTCAAGAGCTTAGCATGTCACTGTAATACAGAAGGGAGCTAGTATCAATTTCCATCTGTTATGTTTGCAGGCACTATGGTAAGAGCTTTTATGCATGCCATGTTATTACTTATAGTGTCACCTTGAAGAGTGTTCAATTTGAAATCTCTCTCATAACACATCCAGATAGCATATAATGAAATCAAATTTCAAGTAAAATATTACCTAAGATTATTGGGTTAAAAACTTATATCCTATGTCTAAAGTAAAATATATGTGCATATTTATTTAGCGCGCATTTGTTAGTTTTTAAACCACAAATGAATGCCTCTAGCCATTGGTTATTTCAGAGCATGAGAAGTTTACAAAAAAAAAATCTGATAATTTTCTGACTTTCTGCATATTAAGCTAATTAGTAAAATTCCTGTTGCAAAATAATTGAAGGAAAAAGCAGTGAAATAATATTAAATCAATATATCAGAATTTCCCTTTAGTTGTTATTAACACTAATCTTTTGTTGGATTTTTCAAATTTACATAAGATGTGTTTTTAACTTTCTCAAGCAGTTCCTTGTAAATTTGGTCTGGAAAAGACATATTTATCATAGTGGCATCTGGTGCATGTGAGGAGCTTTTAATATGCAGAATCATACCCCATCCACAATGATTCTTTTTCTGTAGGTGCTTAGGTGAGCCAAGAAAAGTGTACATTCAACAAGATCTGATGTGATTCTGAGACAAAGAATGCATAGGCTTCACTTAGAGAAAGCCTGGACTAGATCGAGCAAATAATATTTAATCCACCCACACAGTAAAACCCAACAGGTATTATTTACATACAATTGTATGCTTGTCTTTAAGTTCAATTCCAAAATAAAATTAAAGACAGTTCATGTCGCACCTTGCTCTGAAAGCCATTTGTTCTCAATTTGTCCACGTGAAGGTGTCAGCACTGTTCTCTGTTGAGATGTAGTGCGTGTGGGTACACCTGTTTACCACCCTCTTATGGGCAGTTCCTTCGTTTTCAATCTGGTTTTCATTCTTTTTGATCTGAGCTACCTCAAGGGACAAAGTGATAAATAGGCTATTTTACTGCCTGCTTCCTTCTATACCAGATGCTTTATTTTCACATTTTAAAACAAAATAATAAAAATGTTTTTATTATCTAGATGTCTACTTAGTAAATATGACTCAGGTGCCTACCATGTTCTGCCTAACTGGGTAACTGAGATGAACTAAACATACACTGAATTTACCACCTGGTGGGAAAAAGTTATTAATGAAATGTTTACACTGAATGGATCTAGAGTAGGAAAGGAAATATCTTAATTTAATTGGAAATAAGATGTCATTTTCTAAAAAAATCTTAAAATAAAATTCATCATTTCCTCACACTGTTACTTTATTTAAAGAGTGGTATGAAATTTAGATGGAATATTTTTTAAGATATTGTTTATAATGACCTATGACAGAGAATTAATCATAACTTTAAAACAAAATACCAATGGAACCATTTACACACACTCACAGTAGAACCTCCATGGTTGACTACCTCCCTCTTTAAGTTGACCTAATTTGCAAAGCTAGATATGCACCACATGTATTTAATGGAAGTTCCTCATGTTGACCACCTCTGTATGTTGATCAGTTTGTTAAAGTTCCTTAATGTGGTCAACTTACATAGATTTTTCTGCATTTTAGAGACAGGGTCTTACTTGTTCTGTCACCCAAGCTAAAGTGCGGCATTGCAATCACAGCTGGCTGCAACCTTGAACTCTTGAGACTGAAGCAATTCAAATACCTCAGCCTTCCAAATATCTAAGACCACAAGCACATGCCACCATGTCCAGCTAATTTTTAAAACTGTTGTAGAGACGAGGTCTCACTATGTTCCCCAGGCTGGTCTCCTACTACTGAGCTAAAGCGATCCTCCTGCCTTGGCCTCCCAAAGCACTGTGATTACAGGTAAGAGCCCCTGCACCCAGCCCCAAATATAATTTTTTTTTATGAAAAGGGAAGATTACAGGGTATTCCAGTTATGAAATCCCATTACAATAAGAAAAAATGGGGCTAAAAAATGAACTTATAATATAAAAGAGATCAAGAGGGGAGATCCTAAAAGAAAGATGTTCAAAATGTTGAAATTAACAGAATGACATGTATTTCACATTTATAGAGAATTTGGAAATGAACATGTAATGAGAATATAAGATATTAAGAAGCAATTTTTTTGAGACAGTATTTTTTTGAGAATATAGGTATATATATATTTTTTGAGAGTCTTTTTTGAGAATGTAAGATATTAGGATGCAAGCTTTTTTTTTTTTTTTTTTTTTTGTGACAGTCACTGACCCAGGCTACAGTGCCATGGCCTCAAGCTAATTCATAGCAACCCAAAACGCCTGAGCCCAAGTGATCCTCCTGCCTCAGGCTCCCAAGTAGCTTCCAAGTAGCTTCTGAGTATAGGCACCCAAACACCATGCTCAGCTAATTTTTCAATTTTTAGAGAATGGGTCTCGGTCCTAGTCAGGCTGATCTCAAAAAGAAACAAACATTTATAACTCCTATAAATATAAGGGACAGGAAACAGAAATACGTACATACATAGTCAAGGTGGGAATGGCAAAAAATAAATTCTTATCTTCAGTAATGAAAAGTCACTGATAATGCCTCAAATGGAATAATCAAAACAGCATTATAAGAATTTACTTAGAAATACAAAGGAAAATACCAGAAGAAAGAATGAGAAGATGCTACTGAAGAGGGAGAAACTGGGAGGACCCTTTTTTAAAAAAAAATCACAGAGATCTGACAGATAACAAGGGGAGCTACTTAAATGCATTTGCAAATTGCTTATCACTCCAACACAGGGAGGTAATTAGTCTCATATACTGATGAAAAATACAGCACATTAGTGAACAATGAAGAACTAGGACATCAAAAAGAAAATTCAGCCAAGACAAAAGAACTTCTCCAGCTGATCTTCTGGATTAATTCACTTCTGGGATTCACCTCTGGACTAATAAACATAGCATGATATTTTAAATTAACTCCACTTACGGTTTACCATGTTTTTAAATGTTTGTATGCATGTGTGCTTAAACTGTCAATAAATCTACATACTGCATTTTGCTGTGTACAATGCATACAATTTTGCCCAAATTATTGAGAGAAACACAATGATGTACATTATACTTGAGTAATATGGCTAGGGAGTGGGAAACTCACAGGCCTCTCAGGTCATGCCCTTGATCAAAGGAGCAGGTTGGAGGGTCATCCATTGAGCATGAGTGCGCTATGGGGAATGGGTGCTGGTGGGTGTGTTGAGGATGGGATGTGGCCATGCAAGAAAAGGGCCAAGGCCCGAGGCCCTGCCACATGGAGGGGGCTGGAAGCCAGCCTCGCACCGTCCTAGGGACCCGCAAGGCTGCCCACAGGCCTAGTGGATTCTAAAGCTCCGGCTCCAGTTGCCACACACAGCCATCTCAGCCACCACACCCAACATGGCGGGGAGGGAAAGACTCGCAGGAAAGAAGGAGCAGCCTTTACAGAGTGGAAGACTATGAGAGGGCACTGTACTCTTTACATTTACCAGGGTGGCATTAACCCTCCCCTGATGTGTCTCTCCCTGCCAAGAGCCGGCCACCTTTTCTCAAGTAGGGTGTTTTCCTGAAATTTTGGGACAAAAACGCAGTTGCACATTATAGGGAAGTGCATGACACATGGCAAAATTTCATTCTGTGTTGGTATCAACAATCTATTTTGAAGCAATTTTGCAGAACAGCCTATGTTAACTACTGAATTTCAATTATTAAAGAAAAATATCTGAGTCTGGTAGCTTAAAGCAACCTTTATAGTCAAATCCTGGCTCTTAAATACTAGACAAATCAGGTTAATTTTCTATCTTCCTATAAAAATTATGAAGATGAAATATAGATTTTAAACTTTATAAGAACTCAACATTGTTAACTATCCAAATTACCAACATAATCAAAAGTAAGCCTTTTGGAAGCCAATCTAAAGTAGGTTCTCATTTTTTAGAGAATAACTAAATTTGCAGGATGCAAATGAACCACAGAATCACTTTCATGAGATACATGGATGGTGTGTGCTAAAGAATCATATTCCTTATATCTCATATATAAGAAACAGATTTATGGCCAGGTGTGGTGGCACATTCCCGTAATCCTAGCACTTTGGAAGACCAAGGCAGGAAGAACTCCTGAGGTCAGGAGTTTGATACCAGGTTGAGCAACATAGCAAAATTCTGCCCCTACTAAAAATAATAATAATAATAAAGTGTTGTGGCACAGATAGCCCCAGACACTCAGGAAGCTAAGGCAGAAGGACTGCTTGGGACTGGCAGGTTAAGGTTGCAGTGAACTATGATGATGCCGCTGCACTCTAACCCAGGCAATAGAGTGAGACCCTATCTCAAAAAAAATAAATAAAAAAGAAACAGACTTACAGATTTCCACGTTAATCAAATTTCATGAAATAACTTAATGATTACCATGCACTATTGTGACTTCCAATTACAAGAGTTAAAAGGAAAGTTATTTTTCTTGAATATCCTGAATATCTTTTAATGAATATGATGCAGTTATATTCATGTTGTCAGCCATGTACAAGTATTCTATGTAATCTTTTCTTGCAGGGAACAGGTGGAGTTGTAAAGAGGTTCTCTGAAGTATTTATTTAGAAACTGTGCAATGATGAGCTGGAAGCACTGTCATGATGCACAAGCCATGAGTTGTTGGCCAAGATTTTCAGTTAAGATATTCCTTTTTCGGCTTGGCGCCTGTGGCTCAACGGGCTAAGGCGCCAACCATATACACCTGAGCTCGCGGGTTCGAATAGAGCCCGGGCCGCCAAACAACAATGACGGCTGCAACCAAAAAATGGCCGGGCGTTGTGGTGGGCACCTGTAGTCCCAGCTACTTGGGAGGCTGAGGCAGGAGACTCACTTGAACCCAGGAATTGGAGGTTGTTGTGAGCTGTGATGCCATTGCACTCTATCCAGGGTGACAGCTTGAGGCTCTGTCTCAAAAAAAAAAAAAAAAAAAAAAAATATATTCCTTTTTATCAATCAAAGTTTAGTTGGTGTTATTCTTCTAACACCCAGCTAATCATTTTGACACACAATTCAACATCCCAAGTCGGTGAAATTTTGCAATATTTTTGTCAGTTCTGCTTATGACTGGATGCCCTGACCCCTCTTCATCAGTGATGCTTTCCTTCCCCTCAGAAAAACGTTGACTCTGTTTGTACACAACCTTTCTTTGTGGCATCAGCCCCTCAAACTTGGACTAACACATCCCTGATTTCATTTGTACTCTTGACAATTTCAACAAGAAATTTAACATTTGCTCACTGCTCTCATTCAAGCTCCAACATCCTTGCAACCGCACACAAAAACATGCAACAATAACGAACCCCACTCAGCAAGACATCACCACACATCAACATGAACACAACTCTGAGACACTGGTATACCCAGGGATAAAACCTTACCAAGCTGTACAGCGCTGCCAAAGTAAGAACACAATAGCAGTTTCATGAACTGAATTGTCAGGCCATGTATAAACACCATGAAATAACTTGTTCTTAAATGTATATATTGAATCAGCTCTTTATTTCTAAAACATCTCATTATTTTTTATTATTATATACTCAACACATGAT
Source organism: Arctocebus calabarensis (assembly GCA_963573935.1). NCBI lineage: Eukaryota > Metazoa > Chordata > Mammalia > Primates > Lorisidae > Arctocebus > Arctocebus calabarensis. The sequence continues at coordinate 6,940 of CAUYON010055833.1, forward strand.
TGTTACAGGTGGAAAAATGAAACATGACAAAAATGTTTTTAAAAAGATTTCATCGGCTCGGCACCTGTGGCTCTACGGGCTAAGGCGCCAGCCACTTACACCTGAGCTCGCGGGTTCGAATCCAGCCTGGACCTGCCAAACAACAATGGTGGCTGCAACCAAAAAATGGCCGGGCGTTGTGGCGGGTGCCTGTAATCCCAGCTACTTGGGAGGCTGAGGCAGGAGACTTGCTTGAGCCCAGGAATTGGAGGTTGCTGTGAGCTATGATGCCATAGCACTCTACCCAGGGGGACAGCTTGAGGCTCTGTCTCAAAAAAAAAAAAAGATTTCATCATTACCAGTCAATGGTACAACATGGTAACAAATAATTTGATCTTTAATATTGTTCCATTAACCCCAAAGTATGTTTTAAATGTGTTTGCTTTTCATTATTTTTACTCAGTAATATTCTTAGCACTCTAAAAATACCATAAATAAAAAATTTTAAATTGCTGATGTAGGAGTTTTCTTATGTGTTACAGAGAGTGAGGAGAATGTGAGAACCTACTGTCACATTTAAATACATAGAAAATACCTCTGAACAATGGAGATAATCCAAGTAATACAAAATCTCAATAAATCGTACACACAGAAATAGATATGAGTGTTCATAATTCTTTAAAAAGTGATAGATGATTATTTTGTGTCACACAAAGTCTACAAGTAATCTACCTTCCTTTATTCTTTTTCTTTTCCTTTTAAACTCTGTACAACTCAGAATATAGAAATTTGACTGTAACATCACCGTTCTTCACCATCCACACCAGAGGGCAGGTAGGAGCAAGAAGAGAAACTGAAATTCATTTCACACAAACTTGGATTTCAAGTATGTAGGGTAAAGACTGTAGAGGAAGGGAAAATTTAAGGAACTGAACTGGCTAGCAAGACTTTGGGAATGATCCATCCTAGCCCTGTTCATTCTACCCCTGTATTTGTTAGGATAACAAATCAATGCCTATTTCTCTTTTCAACATGGAACCAAATAATTAATAAAACATTGAGATACATGTGTTCTGGAAAGTAACAAAATACAAATATAATTTCCATACCAACAGCAAAATCTCACGAAGGAAAAGAGCTGATTTTCTGATATTAACTATGGTGTCACCTACACAGGAATCTTCTTCAACAGTAAGAAGTGAGAAGAGAGACAGAGGAAGGCAGATGCTGGTGGTTAAGTTCCCGGGTATGCTATGGAGGGGTGAAGTGTCCGGGACAAGGCAGTACCAGGTGGTCACGGAGCAGTGGGGACAGACTCGACCAGACTTGAAATGGGCTGAAACAGGCACCTTGGTTCAAACCCACCTCCGCTCCTTCCTCGCTCAGTGGCCTGAGCAAGGGACAGCCCCCTCCTTAAATAAGTGACTGCACTCTCGGCTGGAACGCAGCAGATGAGCTAATTCACGCCAAACACCCACCAGAGTTCTCTGCACATAATGAAGAATCGACGATTGTGACTGCTTGCTGTTTTGCTATTGCTGAAACTTTCTATTCCATTTTTACTTCTATTTTTCAGGATTTTTTCTGTTTTCCTATGCTGTTTTTTCTCTTTCCTTCCCTCTTCCATCTCCTACGTCTCTCTTCGTCTTCCTTTCTCTCCCTTACCTCATCTTATCCCCCTTTCTGAGTCTCTCTTCCTCAATTTCCATTTCTTTTGCATCATTTTACTTTCTTCTAATTTCCCTTCCTTTTCTGGATTCATCCCCATGAGAAAAAAATTCTATAAACATATAGAGGTTTTAGGTTTAAGAAACAAAAGTTTAAGGATGAATAAAAAATTCTTATCAGTCTTTTCTTTTCTTGTAGTACACTGATATACTTAACAAATAATTATGTCTGTCTACACAGCACAAGGACCCAGAACAGGTGACAGTATTCTATAAAATAACAATCTTGCTGGTACGACGAAGCAACTGTACATGGAACATGGTGAGACAAATCAACTACATATGGAAAAGCCAAAAACAGCAAATGTATGAAAACAGTAAAACAGATGTCACGATGCCACATAAAAATTGTCACATGTAAGTCCTAGATGGGAGCGTCTAAGAGGGAGCGTCACTCTGGGTGGCAGTCATCAACCACTATCTTTGATGGAAAGCATAAGCACCCAAACCAGGGACACTGCCAGGGTTTTGCATTTCGACTGCTCATTGTTGACACTAATGAATACGTTAAGAGAAATACACACATTCCCTCTCTAGAAACCCAGCCTTTTATCATAAAATATCTGTGCACGTTTATGTTCCCTGGCAAATGTTTCTCTTTTCACCATATTCACACATCCCCATTACCACATCACTCAGGTTATGTGGAATATCATGTTTTCAGCATTTTACATCAGGAAAACCCTGCCAAGAGACCCCGAAACATCTGGATAAAGAGTAGAAGCTTCAATCATTCAAACACTTTATTTCATCTATATTTCTTATGCCAGATTATGACATAAGCAAATCATGAAAAGATTAAATATTATATAAAAATCGAAAGACAATATACACATTCTTATTTGCTTTGTAGGTAACTGATACAGAGTTATGAACCCCAAGTAAGAAAAATAATTATGACAGCCAATAAAGATCTTTGGGCATCATGATTATTCTCTTTAAAAGCCTTTCCCTTTGGTTTTATTATGCTTCTGAATTTAGAGAAACTCCACCAAAATGTTTACATAAATTAAAAACCTTTGAAAATCCTCTAAAATACAACTTGATTACAATATATAATGTTTTAAATAAAAGCATCAACGTAAGAAGAAAATGAACTTGACAAGTAACCACAGTATTTAAAGATATTTAATGTTAAACTTAAGCCATACTCATAAAACAGCATAATCACAGCTGATAGGATGATTAAAAATTGTAAATGTCTCTGTATTTTAAAATGCTTAATATGTCAGGTCAAGTCCACATTGTTGGAAAAGAAACTGAACCATGGTCTCTTTGACAATAATGTCAAAGAATCAACTAGAAGGCTTGGCAGCCTTCCAAGGTAGGAGCTGTGGTTTCACTCAGTGGCGTTTCTTGAAGGGACTCCGCTTCACAGAAGTCTGAAGCTAATTGAAGTGGATGTTCAACTTGCCAGCGCACCAAAGCTTTCTCTGCAGCTTTGCAAAGCACTCCCAAGATAGCCTAATGTGGAAAATTACTTTGAACAGATTCATTTATGGAAAGCAGAGAAGTGACAATGAAGCCAGGCAGATCAGAAACCAAACCACCATGCTCACGCTATTCTTCCCCAAAGACAAACCCTGGGAAGCATTTAAAACCTGTTTCTAATCCTTCCTGTGTCCTCTAATAGGATAAGGTGCCTACTGGCCTGCAAACACACAGATATATTGCTATTTCAACTGTTTAAGTATTTGAGGTATAAAATATGGAATATAAATGTATACATTTTTAAATGAAACGCAGAATACAACTATTATTAACTATTATTACCAATGAGTTTAAAGGTGTATCTCTAGTGTAGCTATATGGAATAATGATAACCAACAACAAAATGAATAAAAATAAAATAGGAATAGCAGAAAGCCACTGTAGAGTTTTAAGAGAAAAACTACAATCCAAAGACATGTAATACTATCTCTGTGGCTTTCAGCCTCAATTGTTATACTTCACAGAAGAAGTTTCTAATATACTAAAGGTATTCTTTACTATAATATTCTTGCCTTCACTTATCCAAGTGTATACGCAATTTACCACACTAAAAATACATAAAGTTTTGGTCAAAAATAAACGAATTAGTAACTATATTTTCAATATATTAATTTGATCTAATATTTAAGTCACCAGATTTAGACTTAAAAAAATAATTTTGTGTTTTTTAAAACCCATATTTGCAAGAAAGCAACCCTGACTTTCATAATGTATGAATTTAGAATTGTGTGCCCCTAATGTAAAAGCATTCATAATATAAAAAACTATGAACAATTGAATTATACCACAGACCTTTACAAAGCCACCATACTCGATGCTAACCAAGGCAGGGACAGGGGCAAACATACACTCAATGCAAAATTCAAAATTATATGTATGAAAACTTCAATAATTTAAAACTAAATTATACAATGCCAGGACAGTTTAGCTAAACTGTTTTTCTTGGCACATGAATTTTTGTACATAAAATTTTTAAACCCCTTAAATTATTCTATTCCATCGTCTTTGTCAAGAAAGACTAAGTTCTAACATCTTTTTCTTGTGCCAGAATTGGCTCTATTGATCTTGTTTACATTTTAGTAAAATGTGCTGAGGAGAGAAACAGCTTCTGTAAGAGATAAAGCATCTCCCACTACTCACTTTGATTTCTGTGTGCCTGACACATCACTGCCAGGGTCCTGGGAGGAGAGACATGAGGAGGTGGCACAGAGCGGCCAGGGGTTTCCAGGGAGAAGCCCAGCACTGCGGGCAGCACTAATCCCACACCTGTGCCGTGTTACTCAGCAGGGAAGAAATGCAGCCCAGACTGTGGTTGCCTCATACAGCTCAGCTGTTTTTCTCAGCCTGCCCTTTGATTATAACCTGACAAGAAAGTTTATTCCAGCCAGACATTGAGCTATGTTCAGGATCCATGGCATATGACAGTGGAAAGGTATGTGTGTAAAAGAAAAAAAAGGAAATCTTAGAGAAAGAAAGGGAGGGAAGAAAGGAGGAAGGGAGAGATGGGGAAGGACAGGAAAGGGGAAGGTGTAGGGAAGAGGGGAGAGGGTAGGGGAGAGGAGGGGAGAAGGTAGGAGAGGGAAAGGGAGAGGGTAGGGGAGGGGAGGGGTGGGGAGAAGGTAGGGAAGGGGAGGGGAGAGGGGAGGGGAGGGGGGGCAAAGAGAGGGGAGCAAAAGGAAAGGGAAAAGAGAAAGGAAAAGGAAAATAAAAAGTTACTGACCACAGTTTATTATGTAACATTTCCGGATGGTTAGAAACTATCTCTGATTATATTCATGGCAGAAAAATACCTAAACTTTATTGTTTAAATATTTGGAAATCTAGTTTTATGATACCCTTCTGACATTCAAAATGGTATTTCAACTTGCAATTTCTTAAGTTTATATTACAATAATCACAACTTTAGAAACTGATCACCCACATAAAAAATCCATTTAAATATTTCTTTAAAGAGGTTTACCTCTTCAAGAAGGCCAAATTTCGGCTCAGCGCCTGTGGCTCAACGGGCTAAGGTGCCAGCCACGTACACCTGAGCTGGCAGGTTCGAATCCAGCCCCAGGACCCGCCAAACAACAATGACGGCTGCAACCAAAAAATGGCCGGGCGTTGTGGTGGGCGCCTGTAGTC
>CAUYON010055834.1:0-26726 GCA_963573935.1 Arctocebus calabarensis
TCCCTAGTAGCTGGGACTACAGGCGCCCGCCACAGCGCCCGGCTATTTTTTTGTTTTGCAGTTCGGCCGAGGCCGGGCTTGAACCCGCCACCTTCGGTATATGGGGCCGATGCCCTACTCGCTGAGCCACAGGAGCCGCCCCTGAAATTGCATCTTATTGGGCACCTTCCCCTTTCCTGCCTTGCTTCCTGGATCTCTTTCCACATCCCCTGGGAGTGTACCCTTAACCAAGCACTGAGACATGAATTTCCATCTCAGAATCTGCTTTGGGGGATCCTGATCTATCACAGTTCTGGGGACTGGGGATGTGGGGCTGGATCAGAAAGTCTTGACAAGGTGTCTGCCCTCACAAAAGTCTAGCAGCTGGAAATAGTTTCAGTGTAGACAGTGGACTCCAAGGTAGGATATGACAGCAAGGTGATCCCTTGAGATGTGGGAGAAACAGTTTGCATACCTATTGAAAGTTATGTTTATCTTCCCCTTAAACATTTTCTGTTTTTCTGCATGTTTCATAATGAAGGTAATATTAGTACAGGAACATATAACTTAAAATTAAATAAATGAGCACAATTGTGCACTGTGTGCTCAATATGTTTATATTAATAGAAAGTGAGATCAAAAAGTTTGGACGCAAGAAACAGGTGGCCACCCTGCTGGTAGAGGTTAAGTGTCCCTAGTGGAAATGGAGAGCCCATGTTGCCATTTTCCAACCCTAGAATGTATCGAGGACTGTAATTAAGCCACCCCCAAGGTCTTTTCTATTCAAAACAAGCCCTACCTCTCTAGCTTTTCCTACTAGCTTTATCTTTCTGCCCCTTCATCATTTCTGTTGCTTTTCTTTGGACCTTCTCCAAGTTCCACAGGCCTGGCATTAATTGTAAGGCCCAATATTCCTATAATTGCAGGGTAAGTATTTTTTTGCCGATCACAAGCCTGACCTCCTTTGTTATTTAGTTTGAGCTGGATTCTCCATGGACAGAGGGAGAGGCATGAAATGAGTAAATATTTAATTCAGGAGAAGCCTGCGGCTTCAAAATGTTTTCCCATTTGCTCGGCGCTGGCCCACATATCGAAGTTGCTTCGGTGGAGCTCTGGCTTGTGCCCTGCAATGAAGGGCTGGCCTGCCTTAGGAACTCCAGAGCTCCACTCGGCACTACCTTGAAGAGGGCTCTAAGCGCTTGGGCCAATGGGAGCCCAGGAAATGACTGCACAGCAAATTGAAATCAATGAACAGAAATAAGTGGCTCGACATTTGTAGGTACTCTTCACAGGCACATTAGCAACGCAGCCATCAGCAACCCCTGAAAATTTCTCTTGCATCTCTGGTGCTGTCAGCGGGAGGTTCTGGGCCTGGGAGGGTACTCTCCTGGGGTAGCTCAGGTGCTGAGATTGACGACTGAGGTGGGGATGGAGGGTGGATCGTGGAGGCAGGATCCATGTGGTAGTGAGGGAAGTGGTGGCATCAGAGAGCTAAGGAGCATGCCCAAAAGACATTAAGAGGCAACCAGTGTTTGGGAAACCATCCTCGGGCCTGATCTGTGATGCTGTGGGTGGTCATTTTTATTTGGATGTGCTGTGTGTGAGTTTCCCAGCTACTATATCCTTAGTGGTGACCAGCGGCTTCAATCTGTGGGCTGGCTGGGGCTCAGTGCGCTCTATCATTGTGGGCAGAGAAGCTATTTTCTGAAACCATCTGGTTCATCTGCCCTCAGTTGTAGCATGCCTGCACTAATCAACACCTTAGCATTTAGACTACAAAAAATATAAATTAATAAGACTGAGCAATGACATATAATCAAATGTATGAAAACTATTGCAATTTAAAAACTGCATTAAACATTCCATTACACAGTAAGGTCCTAGATGCCAGAGAACTCATTTTAAATGAGTTTTGATAGTTATTAGCTAGTGGATGAAGTTTTGAAATATTACTAAATGATAGTAATGATGTTAAAGCTATTTGGGCACTTACAATATACATAGATTTAAGAACTTTAGATGAAGTCCTTGCTCAATAGGAATATCTCCAAGTAAGATTCTGTAAATCTACACTCTATTCTGTAAAAATCTACACTTCCACAAATTCGCACCAAGAACTCACACACACGACTATCCATCTACCTGTGTGTACATGCATGCACGTATCCATTTACCCATCCATTCTTCAAACATTTAACTATCCATTCATCAATCTATCCCTCCATCTATCATCTGGCCAGCCCCTCATCCATGCATGCATGCATCCATCCATCCATTATCCAAACATCCAACCATCCATTCCTCCATCTATCATCTGGCCATCCACTTCCACATGTATCCATCCATCCATCCATCCATCCATCCATCCATCCATATAACATGGGCCAGGCACCGTTCTAGACACAGGAGATGCACAGAGGAGTAAGACGTTCTTACACTCAAGGAGTTCAGGATCTAGTGGAACAACTTTGAATTATGCCTCCAATCCAAACCCAAATAATCTTTGGTTGTATGCAAGAATTACATGTTTATACCTAACACAGTACTGAGTGCTCCAGTGGATGAAAAATCTTAAAAGAGAAACAACTCCAGGCAAGAAGAGCCACCCATGTTCCCTGATTTTATCCCCCTGAATTTCTGCCTTTCCTTCAGCAATGTTTTTATACTCATTTTCATACTCTGTACCTTGACCCCAGGAGTTTACTATTCCTCTTTCTCTTCAGGCCTGTTGTGAACACAGATCTTTCTCTTTCCCCTTTGGCAAAATGGTCAGGTTACCACCAAAGCCAAGGACAAAAAGAAATCTTAAAGCATAAGTATTTAAAAACACATCAGATTATTTCTGTATGGGCTAGGTGCAGTGGCTTGTGCCTGTCATCCCAGTACTCTGGGAGGGCAAGGCTGGAGGATCCCTTGAGCTCAGGATTTCAGACTAGCCTGAGAAACAGCGAGACCCCATCTTTACTAAAAATAAAAAAATTAGCTGGGCCCTGTGGTAGGTGCCTGTAGCCCCAGCCACTTAGGAGGCTGAGGCAGGAGGATGACTTGAGCCCAGGAATTTGAGATTGCTGTGAGCTAGGCTGGTGTCACGTACTCTAGCCTGGGGCAACAGAGTGAGACCCTGTCTCAAAAAAAAACAACAAAGACAATGATTATCTCTGTATGGAATAAGAATTTCCTATCCTAAGAATTTTAGTAAAGTACACTCTTTGAGGGTACTTTACAATCAAGGGTTTTCAACCTATGGCGTACAGGCTCCATGAGGATTATTTGAGGGATGTTTTGCTTATCTGTGGTGTCAGATATGGTGAAAATCATGCATGAACCTTCCTTTTTTTATGCTCATTAGCTTTTGTTAATATTTGTGTATTTAATGTATGGCCCAAGACAACTCTTCTTCCAATGTGTGGCAGAAAAAAAAAAGTTGGACATGCCTAATGGAGCTTTCTAGATGGCCATGGCCTCACAGATGGGCTGCCTGCCTATGGTCTTTTTATTCTTACAGTCTCTTGGTTTGCCCATGTGTATCAGTCAGCTACTATTACTGTGTACAAAGCAATCATAAAGTATCAGTGGCACAATCATAAGCATTATCTCACATGTGGGGAGGCTCTGTTTATATAGACGGACTCAGCAAGTTGGTTCAGATTTGCTCCACACATTTCTTACCCTCCTTGGACCAACAGGAGAGCTGACCAATGGCAGAGGCAAAAGAAGGCAAGCAGAAACAAGGAAAGCCTCTTAGTGTTGAAGCTCAGAGCTGACTTGCTTCTAGCTACATTCCACTGACCAAAGCAAGCCACATGGCCAAGCTCAACGTCAAGTTAGGTGAGGCAGAATGACTACCAAGTTGCATGACAAAGGATGTAGATACAGGGAAAAGGGAAGAATCAGGTTTGATTATTTAATTTACTACCAGCAGAAATAGAAAATTTAAAAAAATGAATACACGGATTATAGGTTTTCTAATTCTCACAACAACTTTAAGTACAGATGGCACCCAACTTATGCTAGTTTGATTTAAAGATTTTCCAACTTCATGATGGTGTGAAAGCCGATACATATTCAGGAGAAACCCTACTTCGAGTACCCATACAACCAATTCTGTTTTTCACTTTCAGTATAGTGTTCAATAAGTTACAGGAGATATTCTCTGCATTATTATAAAACAAGCTTTGAGTTAGACGATTTTGCCCAATTGGAGACTAATGTGAGCGCCAGCATTCTGCACACATTAAAGGTAGGGTAGGCCAAGCTGTTCAGTAGGTTGGGTGTATTAGATGCATTTTTGACTAACAATGTTTTCAACAGTTGGTTTATCAGGATGCAATTCCATTGCTTAAGTTGAGGAACATCTATAGGTGATTAGTGCGCCTTATTTTAGAAAGCTACCACTGAAACACAAAGTAACTAAGCGACTTGGCCAAAGTCCCCCAGCCCATCAGCCTGGTTCTCTTTCCTTAGCAACACATCATGGTGCAGGATTAAGTCCCCTGTCCGCTCAGCCTCCTTCCTGAACACATTTGGGCACCCCTTTCCCATTTCAAATGGCCTCATCTCCCCCCCAACCCCCAGCACATTTTCTGTTTTCAGTCTGTGATCCCGCTGCTTCTAGTGTCATTTGCATAGCTCCGCTAATTAACCTGTGCTGAGCCCAGTGAGAGCTGGCATGGCCTCACTGGGCTCGGTTCTTCGCGCTCTTCTTTCCTGCAGAATTTCGTGTAGCTCCTCCAAGAAGAACGGTTTGCAAAGCTCCGACATTATTATCCATAATGTATAAAGCCCTCAAACACATATTGATTGACATTAATACAACATGTAGTAAAATGGAGGGTCATTCTTTCACATGGGTGGAAATGTTCTGGGTATAAATTACCTTTATAACTATCAGGCAAATGCCTGCTAACATTATGGTGGCCTTTCATCAGCCCCCAGGCTATATAGCCTGGAGTCTTCACTTCTATTGGAGGCCTTTTCGTTTCATCTACATGTATTTGTATAAAATGTTGCCTTTTAAATTTATTTTTATTTGTTCATTAGTGAAGGAAAACCACAGCTTTTAGCACTGGCTTTGGGTTGTAAAGGAGAGATTGTATTGTTATATAACAGAGGTAGTTCTAAATAATAAGAAGCCATTACAACCACAAAAAGAGAGCTAGTGCACCTTCCTTTCAAAATACTAGCTTCTATTTTTGTCACACCATCCATGCATGTAATTTAAACCGAGAAGTTGTGCTACAGGGCTTTTTATGAACAAACAAAAGTCCCTGGCAAATCTGCCCCCCTTCCTTCTTCATTTTCTTTGGTTAACTCTTCCAGTCTGTACCTCTCTACCTCTAAGTAACACATGGACACTGTTCCTTCAGGAGTTTTATTCCTGGGCCTTATCTTTGAATGCCAGTTGACTTCCTATGGTGGCATATGAGTGTTTCGTTCTCTTTCCCCATCCTCACCTGTCTCACTTTCTCCTCAAATACTTGTATTCTATAATAATTTAGGTTAGATCAATATTCAGCATTCACATTATTATGACTATGCAAACAATATTCACAGCTGAGCCATGCAGTACACAGTTCTATTTTCTCACTTCTCCCTGGGGTGGATGATTTGCAAAGATAGCTGTAATAATTCCTCCCCCGAATGCAAAACCATCTGCAGTGTCACTTTGCCGCTCTTCCACATCTTGGTTACTTTCTCCATGTCTTGAATCTGAGCTCAGCCATGTGAATTGCTTTGGCCAATGGGACATTGTATTAGTCTCCTGTTGCTGCTGTAACAAACTCCCACAAACTTAATGACTTAAAACAACACGGTATCATTCTCTTACAATTCTGGAAGTCTGAAATCAGTTTCTCTGGGCTAAAGTCAAAATGTTGGCTTGTAGAAGTTCCTTCTGCAGGCTGTGCAAGGAGAATTCATTTTCTTGCCCTTTTCGGCTTCTAGTGGCTGCCTGCATTTCCTCACTTGGGGGACCTTCCCCCATCCTTAAAGTGCATCACTCCCATCTCTGCTTCTATCATCACATCACCTTGTGCTCTGGCTCTGCCTTCTCTTGTCTCCTTCTTATAATGACCATTGTGATTATATTAGTATCCCCTTGGTAATCCAGGATATATAGATGTCACCTCTCCATCTCAAGATCCTTAACTTAAACATATCTGCAAAATCTATTTTGCTATATGGAAAAGTCACATTCACAGGTTCTGAGGATAGCTACGTATGTGAACATATTTAAGGGGGGGTCATTATTCAGCCTGCCACAGATATTAGCAAATGTGGTGCATCTGTGATCACGATGTGGTAGAGTCTGAGCTGTCCCACTGTCAAGGCCACATGAAGAAAAACTAGGACATCCCAGCTAACAGCCTGGCAACCACCAGATGTGTGAGAGAGGCTATCTTGGACCATCCAACCTCAGCTGAACCACCAGATAACTACAGCTACATAAGTGACTATAGGCAAGACTATTCAGAAAAGCCCAGCCCAAGATGCCGATACACTAATTTTTTTTTTTTAAGACAGACTTTCACTATGTTGCTCTTGGTAGAGTGCTGTAGCATCACAGCTCACAGCAACCTTAAACTCTTAGGCTTAAGCAACTGTCTCGCCTCAGCCTCCCAAGTAGCTGGGACTACAGGGGCCCACCACAACACCTGGCTGTTTTTCTTTTTGTGGTAGTTGTCATTTAGCAGGTCCAGGTAGGATTCGAATCCACCAGCCCTTGTGTATGTGGACAGTGCCCGAACCACTGAGCTATGGGCACCAAGCGTGATCTACTAATTTGTGAACAAATAAAGTGGGGTTGTTCTAATTCACTAAATTTTTAAGTGGTTTGTTATGAGCAATAGGTAACTGAGACATTTTTCTATGTACCTATTGCTACCTCAACCTCCAAATCACTGTCTAACTCTCCTCTTACTATAATTAAGCACATAGAACATTCTAGTAATTCTATCATCTTGGACACATCATTTCTGGAATCTTCTGGCCTACACAATCTGGACTCCCCTCCCACTCCCCCCACAACTGCCATCCTGAATCTTTCTTTATCATCTTTCTGGAACCCCCTTTCTTATCAAGATGTAATAATTCCACTCAATATTAGATTTCCCATTTCTTCCTCTTTTTTGGTTTGCTTCCTTGTTTTGGTAGAGCACATCTTTCCTTAGCTTCCTAAGAAAGACTGCATAGAATGTAAATTTTTAAGAAACTGCATGGTTATAAATGTCTTTGTATTTCCTCAAGTTCATGTATTTATATATATTTTTCTAAGTGTAGGATGCTGAATGGGAAATCATTGACTTTTACCATTTGGAAGCTGTTTCTGTATCATCTTTTAGCTTCCAGTTGCTATCGAGAAGGCTGACACAATTCTGATTCTTCAACTCTTTAATGAAATCCATATTTTTTTTTCTTAGAAGCCTGTTGGGTCTTCTCTTTGTCCTGGGTCCTGGGTTCTAAACTTTCACAATGGTGTGACTTCGTGGGTATCTATTTCCACTGGGTTGGATGCTTAAGAGCCCCTTTAAGTCTAGAAGTTTGTATTTTTCAGTTCTAAGAAATGTTCTGGAATTCATTTCTTTGAAGATGTCATTCCCTTCATTTTCTCTTCTCTTTTTCTAAAAAGGTTATTATTCAGATGATGGGCTTCCTGGATTGAGCCTTTAATTTTTTTTTTATTGCTTCTCTCCTAATTTCTATCTCTTTGTCTTTTTTGCTCTACTTCTGAAAACTTTCCTCAAGTTTATATTCCAACAGTCCTGATGACTTTATAATTTTTCCCCTTTTAATTCTCAGGTACTTTTTTACGGGGGTGGGGTGGGGATTCTAAATGTTCTTATAAAAATATCATCGTGTTCTTGCTTCAGGGATGCAAAATCATTTGGTAAAGTACAGACTCTGAAGTCAGACTGCTTGAGTTTAAATCCAACCTAGTAACTGCATAAATTTAGGTAACAAGTTTAGTCTCTTTGGGCCTCAGTTTTCTCATCTTTAAAATGGGGATAATAATTCTATCTGCCTTCTAGGGTTGAGAGAATTAAATGAATTAATTCATGGAAAGGGCTTAGAATAATATCTGTTTATGGCAGTCACTCAATAAATTTTAGTTATTATTACCATCTTATTGTTCTGACAATATTAACAATAGTGTTCTTTCTTTTTATGCCAAGGTGTCCTTTTTTTGCTGACTGGTTTTGGCATCTCTTTTTCAAGTTAGAGACTTCCTGCGGGTGTTTTGCTGGCGTTGGCTATCGGTTTATATTTAAGAATGGGTGCCAAGTAGTATTTTCAGACTTTTCTTCTTGGGTTGGCCAGAGTCCTCAGAAGAGAATACTTCAGTTTACTACCTGGGGTGGGAGGTGAGGGGTTATAGCTCAGCCTGCCATCATTCTGGGAGTGAGGAAGAGAAATGGGTATTTCTAATGTCCAGCATGCTAACTTTAGTAAACTCTTTTTACAGATGGTACCCACATCTTCAACTGTACTTGGTAACCTTCCATCCACCTTCATTTTTATTCTCTCTAGGGAACCACACATCCCATGAGTAGGACCGTAGCCTGTCTGTGTAAAGTTAAATAAGGAACCTGGGGAGGTCTTCTAAACAGACTTTCAAGTGATTCTTTTATTTTCAATCCACATTTATCTTCACTTCTAGAGGCATCTGGTGGCACCCATTTCTGGGCATTTGGGAGGTTCTATGGTGTGTATGTATGAGGTTCTAGGCTGTCCCTGCCCCAGTGCTTGCTTAATGTTCTCCTTCTCAAGTCTGTTAATTAGTTACTACTCATTCACTTGCTTTCCATATTCTAGAATTTTGTTGCTTTGCCACCTCTCCCATTTTCTCTGCCTTTGTGGGTTTGTCTTTTTAAGAATTCTCTTTATGTTGTGTAGTGATGTTTCAGAAAGAAGTGGAGGTAAATGTGTTCAGCCCACCATCTTTAAACAGAAGTCTCCACTGAACTTTTATTTGACATGCAAAGGTATATTTAGAATGTCTACCTCAAATACCTTTAGTTAATTTGCACTTTTGTTTAGCTCTTTTACTTTAAATTCTAAACATTTTGCATTCTCTAATTTAGTTTTTGTCACCCCAAGGTAGTGCTAATGGTCCCAAAATTACCTGTGTAGAAGTTAATGGAAGGAAGGAAGGAAAGGTGAAAGAAGGAAAGGAAGGAATGAAGAAAGAAAAGGAAGAAGGAAGAAAGGAGGAAGGCTTTAAAATCTCGAAGAAGAAGAATCATGCCAGATTAAGACAAACCATGATCATTTGATGAATTAGTTGGGCCTCAAGGGGTGCACTGATGCCTTACTTTTTGCAACTCCTAGTGGCTAGCACATTAGGAGAGTCAGATATCCCACCAAATCCCACTTTTACCTCCTCAATTTCTGATGGTTTGCTGGGAAGCAAATTTCTCCAAAGCCCAGCTTCCTATGGCTATATTAATGCGAAATGTAATAATACATAACTGTAAACTAGTTTATGTGATTCCCAAATGAATGAGTAGGGGAAGGTAATTTATTATCAATTTGCATCAAATTTCAGTTAATGTAAAAAATGCAAAGCTTATTTTAATATACTTATTTCTGAGAAAGGCTTTCCATTAAACAGAGTGTCAAGTGGGGGTAATGATTTGCCTGGGGAAGAGTCTTTATGTCTGATGTCTGGGCTCCCTGGGAGAAACCACAGGCTTTGGGAAGGCTTGTCGGTCAGGCCCCAGGTTCAATGCACAGTAGAGGGTCCGAGTTTTTCAACTTCCCCGCTGGCTGGTTAAAACAGCATGATGGATGACAATGGGTCCAGTGGTCTCTTCTGGGATGAGAACAGGATGAGGGCAAGGACTGACAGTAGGAGTTGGGCTTGGCAGAAGGCAGAATGTGTAACCTTGATCTACAGCAGAGGTCGGTAAACTATGGCCTGAGGGTCAAATCCCCCTCACCGTTGCTTTTATAAATAACTTTTTATTGGAACATGGCCACACCCACCCCTTTACTCATTGCCTGTGACTGTTTCATGCTACAGTGGGGGAGGTGAGCACTTGCAACATCGATCATATGGCCTGCAAAAGCGAACATACTTTCCGGTCCTTTACATAAAAATGCCTACTAAATGGCTCTACACCTATTAGAACGTAGCTTGGTTGCAAGTGACAGTGTTTGTTCCAGTAATCTACTGATATATAATAAAATACCCCAAAACTTAGTGCTTTAAAACAACAATAATGGTTTATTTTTCTCATGAATCAGCAATTAGAACAGAAGTTGCTGGGGAAGGCTTGTCTCCGCTCCGTGTGACATCAGCTGGAACTGCTCAACTTGGGGTGGAGGATCCATTTTCCAAATGACTCATGGAAATGGCTGGCAAGTGGGTGCTGGCTGTCAATTGGGAGGGCAGATGGGCTGGGGGCTAGGGACTCCAGTTTCTCTCCATGGGGCCCTTTCTACAGGCTGCTCAGATTTCCTCACAGCCTGGAGTCTGGCTCTAAGGGTAAGTATCAGAAGAGATAGCAAAGAGAAGATGGCCTGTTTCTCAACATTTCCCAGAAAATGGCACACACTTCCACTGTATTTTATCGATCAAGTAGTCACAGAGTGTAGACTCCAGCGGAGGCGATGTGGAACTCATGTCTCTATGGAGGAGAGGTCAACAATTTGGTGGGGGCATGTTTTTTCAAAATTTTGTATTAATCATTTTGATTGACAAATCATAATTATATACACTTATGGAGTACAGTGTGATATTTGGATATAAATATTCAATGCGGAATGATTATATCAAACTGACACCTCACTTACCTCTCATTTTTGTGCGTGTGTGTGGTGAGACATTTTAAATTTACTCTCTTAGTTATTTTGAAATATACATTATTATTGACTATATTCACCCTGCTGTGTAATTGTTCTCCAATCCTATTCCTCTTGTCTATCTGAAACTTTGCATCCTTTGATCAACAACTCCCTATTCCCTTCCTCCATACCCTCTCAGACTCTGGTAGCCATCATTCTCTCTGCTTCTATGAGTTCAACTTTATTAGATTCTACATATGAATGAGATCATACAGAATTTGTCTTTCTGTGCCTGGTTTATTTCACTTAACATAATGTCTGCCAGGCTCATCTATGTTGTCACAAATGCCAAAATTTTTTCCCTTTTTAAAGGCTGAAGAGTATTCTATTGTGTATATGGTTGGGCCTCCATATCTGTGAGTGGCATATCCATGGATTTAAGCAACCAGGGATTGAAGATATTTGGGAAAAAATTTCCACAAATTTCCAAAAAGCAAAACTTGAATTTACTGCTCAGAGTGCTATGTTAAACCCACTTGAATGGAATGATGTGTAAGCCTTGTGTTAGGTGTTGTAAGTAATCTAGAGATGGTTTAAAACATATGGGAGGGGGGCTGGACGTGGTGGTTCATTCCTATAATCCTAGCACTCTAAGAGGTCGAGGTGGGCGGATTGCTTGAGCTCAGGAGTTCAAGACCAGCCTGAGTAAGAGTGAGACTCCATCTCTACTAAAGATAGAAAAACTAGTGGGGTGTGGTGATGCCTATAGTCCCAGTTACTTGGAAGGCTGAAGCAAGAAGATTGCTTGAGCCCAAGAGTTTGAGGTTGCTGTGAGCTATGATGCCATGGCACTCTACCCAGGGTAACAGAGTGAGACTGTCTTAAAAAATAAATAAATAAAATACAGTAAAATAAAATATATGGGAGGATGTGTGTAGGTTATATGCAAATACTACACCTTTTTATATCAGGCACTTGAGTGTCTGCAGATTTTGGTATCTGTGAAGGAGTCCTGGACCAAATCCTCTTGGGAACCAAGTAATGACTGATGGTATATTCCGTATTATTTTTTATCCATTTATCTGTTGATGGTGGGGTGTAATATTTTAAAACTGCCTTACAGAATCACTGTGTAAGAGTGCTGTAAGCAACACAGACTTTTATTCAATCTCCCATGCCAAGAAGTATGGAGTTCGGTATTTACAAGGGGGGTCGAGCTATCCAGTGATTTTCATCAAGGGCTACTCTTCTTCATCCTTCTGCTCTGAAATCTTTAGCATGTTTATTTGTCACCTTATGGACATAAGAAAGCAGTTACAGCATTAAAGCTTTATGTTCCCACATAATAGCGTCCCAAGCAGGCAAGAAGACAGTGGGTAGAAAACTTCTTTTTCCTGAAGTGCATTCACTCTCTTTCTTCTTTTTCCGAGATGGGGTCTTGCTATGTTGCTTAGGCTCGCCTCAAACTCCTGTTCTGCAGTGATCCTTTCTCCTCAGCCTCCTGAGTAGCTGGAGTTACAGGAACACACCACCTGAACTGGGGGATAGTCTTGCCTTTCCTGCTTGGTTGTTGCCTGCCAGGCTTCTGTTGGCAAGGAAGAAGGGAAAAGAGGCTAGTGAGTAGTCAACCAACAGTATCCGCCATGTTGTATATTGCTCAAGTTTGTCTTTCTGGCATTGGAGACATTGGGCTTGAGGCCAAGGGCCCAAGAAATGTGCTGGAAATGGAGCCTAAATGTAGCGGCTTTGCTGATACGGTGGACTTTCAGTTCTGGGGCCAACCCTCAACTAAAGACTTTCCAGGTGGAAGCCACTTAGGCTGCAAGTTTACATTCTCATGGCAAATCTCCTTCATTAACACAACTCTCTTTGAGGGTCCTGGAATCCCTGTTTCAACTATCTCAGCTGGTTGAAGCATCCCACGAGGCTCTGAAGCTGACCAGACTGGCCAGGGTTTTCTAAATCCTGGTCCATAGATAGGTACCAGGATTCCCTGTGGATGCTTGTCAAAAACATACATCCTCAGACCCCACGCTTAGAAATTATGACTTCACAGGCCTGGGATGACGCACCTTAGGGTAGAGACAATATAGCCTTGGCTTTCTTCAGCAAGTGCCCGTAGGTAATTGAGGTTTCGGATTCTAGATGCAATGAAAGCCATCTGAAGATGATGAGAAACATCTGGGGTACAATTTCTGGTTAACTAGGTAAATCCCCGTGAGGATAAGTACTTGCCAGTTCCCATGGTAGTTAGCCTCAGGTGGCTGCAGGCACTGGAAATTCTCTTAGGCCTGAAATTTCCTGGGAATCGTGGTTTTGTGTCTCCCAAGAAGTGAGGACCCTCTGCAATTTTTCCTGGGACCTCTCAAAGGAGTAATTTTGAGGTTACTGCATCTTCACAGCATTCCCAGGGGGGTGGTGCTGGGCAGCCTGCCAGCTTGCAAACTCCTGGGGTACCTTGGTCTGTGAGTTTTGTTTTGCTGTGGTAGTAAGTCACCACACATATAGTGGCTTAAAACAACACAAATGTATTATCTTATGGTCTGGAGGTCCAGACTCTTTCACTGGGTCAAAACGAAAGTGTCAGCAGGGCTGTGTTCTCTTCTGGAAGCTCCATGGGAGACTCCATTTCCTTACCTTTTCCAGCTTCTAGATCGGTGTTTTTTGACTTTTTTTATCCCACCAGACACTTCTATGGAATACTTAAATTCTGTTTAAAAAAAGAGTAAAAAATAATATACTTACTATACTTTGAACTTCTTTCAAAAATAATCTAATTAATGATCCTTAATTTTTTTCATGGCACACCGGTTGAAAATCAGTGTTCTAGAGGCTGCCTGCATTCCTTGGCTTGTGGCTCCTTTTCTCCATCTTCAAAATCAGCAATGGCAGGTCGACCTCTCCTCCCATGGCATCACTTGGATCTCTTCTTCTGCTTTTCCCTTTTCCTTAGAAGGACCTTTGTCACTACACCGCAGCCACTCTGATATGCCAGACTTATCTCCCCTAGTTCCTTAACCTAATAACATCTGCAAAGTCCTGTCTGCCATATAAGGTCGCATATTCACAGGTTCTGGGCATTAGGATATGGACAACTTTGGGGTCATTACTCTGCCTAAAACACTTGACAATACAGCACTAATAAGAGTCATAAAAGAAACGACTTGAACTTTTATGGTTCAGGTGTCATTCCCTTAGTTGAATTGGCTTTTTTCTCTTGGGATAAACGAGTTTCCCCATAATTTTCTGCTAAGAGCATCATTGTTTTGAGAGTCAGACCAATTCTAGGGAGGGTTCTCAGGGCAATTCTTCTCATTGTGGTTGGCAAAGGTGGATTGGTGGCCCCTGGACGTGGTGTAAGAGAAGAGAACTCCTGGATGGAAGGTCACTTGGATTACATGTCATTTTCTTTCTCAAAACTGGACATAGTTCTTTAAGTGCAAACAGGGCATTTTGTTGATGTTGTTGTTTTAATAATCACAAGAATTTTAAAACATTGCTTGTGTGGTCTGGAATTTTCTCCTATTTAGGGTTTTGTCATATTATAGCAAGCATACAGAAAATCTCTCTCTTTTCAACTTTACTATTCCTATTTTTTCTGTTAGCACTAGCAGCAGCATCCCAAGGAAACCCAGTAGCCCCCCAAGGGTATAATTCTAGGGTGGGGCAGTCCCCTTGATCTGGCTTAAATTGAGAAACCTTTTAAGGGTAGAAATAGTGCTGTCCGTCCTTGCTGTCGTGTACTATAATCTTCTGCTTCCTTGTCCGTACAGTGAGGCGTGTAACACTATTGCAGGCAAAACTGGTGCCTTGCTAATATTCCCTTCCCCCTTGGCCTGCAGTGTACTCAGGCCTGTCTTCCACCCGCTAGCATCTGCATCTCTTGGCTTCCTCTGGCACCAAAGCCCACTCTGCTTGCATCAGCAGGCTAGGGGGCCAGCAACCCTCAACTAATGACCCACGACAGTTGGTAGATATACACCCTAGCCTCCCTGTCCCTTCAACATGGTACTTGGGGTTCAAGTTGTATAATGTCTCCCTAAGCTCCCCAGTGGGACGGACTCCTGGTTGCCCATGGTGGTAACTTTCTCCATAACATGCCCGTTAGTGGCTCCTACACTTTCCTTCCCTGCTTATCTTTCCCATTTTCCTACGGATGCCTTCTGGAATCTCCTTCAAAGTAACTGACTTGCACTCACATCTTTACCTTATGGTTTCCTTTTGTGGTTTGGGAGGCCTCAGATATAAGGTTGCCCTGATCTTGTCCCACCCCCTTTTTTTCCTTTTAAGTAACTCATAGAAACCAGAACACCTTTCCTCCAACACAAGCCTTAAAACCTAGACAGGTCACTCTCTCCCTTGAAGGACCTCATTCCAGAGTGGCCTGGCCCATACATAGGAGGAAGGAACGCCACATGGAGAGGCCAAGAAGAATCTGAATAGGCGGGGCTTGCTGGGTTCCTCTCTCTGTCTATCACCATCATACCACACCCTCTGCCCAATCACATTTCTATGTGCCTGTCCTTTCTTCATCAAACCTAAGTGTACAAACAAACAGATGTCCCTGGGTCTTTGGGTCATCATCTCTGAAGGGTCCGGTGTCATACAAAACTTTGGCTTAATAAGTTTTTTTTTTTTTGAGACAGAGTCTCACTTTGTTACCCTGGGTAGAGTGCCATGGTGTCATAGCTCACAGCAACCTCAAACTCTTGAGCTCAAGCATTCCTCTTGCCTCGGCCTCCCAAGTAGCTGGGACTACAGGTGCCCATCACAACACCCGGCTAGTTTTAGAGAAGGGGGGTCTCGCTCTGGCTCAGGCTGCTCTCAAACTCACGAGCTCAGGCAATCCACTTGCCTCAGCCTCCTGGAGTGCTAGGATTACAGGTATGAGCCACCACGCCTGGCCTGTTCAATAAGTTTGTTATGCTTTTCTCTTGTTAGCCTGTCTTTTGTTATAGAAGTGTTGATGGAGACCCTGATGATGGGCAAGGAAAGGGATCACATCTTCCCACCTCAACAGCAGGAACCCAAACAAAGACAAAATGCTACTGCATAGAACATACTGAATAGAAGATTACACAAGAAAAGCAAATCAAGTTTACATTGCAACCCCTAGCATAGCCAGTGCTCAATGAATGTTGCGTTAGTTGAGGGCCCTGGCTGAGAATGCAGGCTTGCATCATGTGTCCTATGCTGCCATTACTAACCTGATAACTCTGGGCCAGCTCTGTAATCTCTCTGGGCTTCACTTTCCTCATCTGTCATATGGAGGCAATCATAATGCCCCATGGGTCGTGTGAAGGTTAAGGAAGGTAATATACGTAGAGCTCTTTACACATTATAAAACTCAACAAATATCAGCTGTTTTCATTGGGTTCCTTTTCCTACCTGCGGGCCAAGTGGGTATTCCAGTCTCTTTTGCCTACAAAAGAAAATCTCATTTCTAAAATCCTGTTGGGAAACACAGCAAGGTGGCAACAACAAATAATTTTAGTTTCTTAAAAATGTGAACATCCTAAAAATTTCAAAGAATTCTCCAAGTAGAAAGAATGTCAGTGGCTAGCTTTGTCTCTGATAATCTCAAGTACTTCCAGAAAGAGCCGTCTGAACAATATAAGTGACAGAAATATCAGCCTGGGCAGGAAATGGTCTCTTAGAACCAAGCTAGAGACTAATGGGCAGCTGATGATTGTGGGGAAAGGCAATCAGTAAAATCAGACTGTACACTATTGACAACACCTTCACTAATTTCCTTATTTCTCAGCCCCTTGTGGTAGCTAAATCTGAGAGGCAGCAGCGAGGACAGATTCTCAGCTTTGATGCTTCCCCAGGGAATGGGACAGCGCTCGCAGGCTGCCAACTTCTCACTTAAGCAGAACCCCAAAGCCCAGGTGAGGCTGCATTGTGATCAATTACGGAAGAGGGAAAAGAGGGAATTAGTGTGGCCAGAAGCCCCCAATCAAAACCAAATTGACAAGGCGTCCCTGGTGCCCTAACATCTACGTTGGGTGCAACTGTCTACCTCAGTGCCACACACTATGCAGTTTTCCCAGTTTCTTGCACTTTGTCCAAAGTGAAGGAGAACTTTCCAAATGGATTTTGTATTTGACCCAATGTGGTTACTTAAAATGGATAATATAGACCCCACAGAAAATTCAGCCCCAGAGAGCTCCTTTTGGTATTGGTGCTATAAAAAAAAAAATCCATTATTTATTCATTCAAAAATGGTTTATTGAGCATCTATTATGTGATTCTAAGTTTGGCTTGTCCAAAAGCTGTCCTGAGACAAGGATTTGAATGCAAGTGTAGGCATACTTTATTTTCCTGTGCTTCACTTTATTGCACTTAATAAGTATTGCATTTTTGCTTAATTAAAGGTTCATGGCAACCCTCCATTGAGCAAGTCTATTGGTGGCATTTTTCCCAAGAGCATGTACTCATTCCATGTCACTGAGTTACATTTTAGTAATTCTTACAATATTTCAAACTTTTAAATTATTTTTGTATCTGTTATAGTGATCTGGGATCACTGGTCTTTGATGTTAATATTGGAACTGTTTTGGAGCACTGTGAACCATGCTCATATAAAATGGCAAACTTAGAGTTGTGTGTGTTCTGGCTACTGTATTAACCAGCTATCCCCCATCTCTCCCCTTCTTTGTGAGCCTCTCTATTCTTTGAGACACAGCAATATTAAAATTAGACCAATTAATAACACTACAAATGGCCTCCAAGTGTTCAAGTGAAAGACAGAGTCTCACACCTCTCACTTTAAATCAAAAGCTAGAAATGATTAAGTTTAGCGACAAAGGCATGTTGAAAGCCAAGACAGGTCAAAGGCTAGGGCTCTTGTGCCAAATAGCCAAGCCGTGAATGCAAAGAAAATGTTCTTGAAGGAAATTAAAAGTACGATTCTAGTGAATACACAACAGATAAGAAAGTAAAACCACCTTCTTGCTGAGTGGTCTGGATAGAAGATCAAACCAGCCACAACATTCCCTTAAGCTAAAGCCTAATCCAGAGCAAAGCCCTAACTCTCTTCAATCTATGAAGGCCAAGCAAACTAAGGAAGCTGCAGATGAAAAGTTGGAAGCTAGCAGAGGTTGGTTCACGGGGTTTAAGAAAAGAAGCTGCCTCCATAATATGCAAGTGCAAGGTGAAGCAGCAAGTGCTGATGGAGAAGCTGTAGCAAGTTATCTGGAAGATCTAGCTAAGCTCATTGTAGATCATTTTCAGTGTAGACAAAATATCCTTCTATCGGAAGAAGATGTCATGTGGGACTTTCACAACTAAAGAGAAGAAGTCAATGCCTGGCTTCAAAGTTTGAAAGGATAAGCTGACTCTGTTGTAAGGGACTAAGTGCAACTGGTGACTTTAAGTTGAAAGGCAATGCTCATTAACAATTCCAAAGATCCCTGGGCTCCTAAGGACTATGCTTAATCTATCCAGCTTGTGCTCTAAAAATGGAACAACAAAGCCTGGATAATAGCTCATTTGTCTATAGCATAGTTTATTGAATATTTTAAGCCCACTGTTGAGAACTACTGCTCAGAAAGAAAAGACTCTTTTCAAAATATTACTGCTCACTGACAATGCACCTTGTCACCCCAAAGCTCTGATGGAGAAGCACAAGTAGATTAATGTTTTCATGCCTACTAACACAACATCTATTTTCCAGCCCTTGGATCAAGGAGTAATTACTACTTTCAAGTTTTATTGTTTAAGAAATATATTTCGTAAGGCTATAGCTGCCATAGATAATGATTTCTCTGATGGATCTGGGCTAAGTAAATTGAAAACCTTCTGGAAAGGATTCCTCACTCTACTTGCCATTAAAAACATTCATGATTCATGGGAGAAGGTCAAAATACCAACATGAGCAAGAACTTGGAAGAAGTTGATTCCAGCTCTCATGGATGCCTTTGAGGGGCTCAAGATTTCAGTGGAGAAAGTAAATGCAGATGTGGTGAAAATGGCAAGAGAACTAGAAGTAGAAGTGGAGCCCAAAGACCTGTCTGAATTGCTGCAGTCTCACGATAAAACTTGAACGGATAAAGAGTTGCTTCTTTTAGATGAGGAAAGGGAGTTTCTCCAGATGGAATTTACTCCTAGTGAAGACACTGTGACCACTGTTAACATGACAACAAAGGATTTAGAATATTCCACAGACTCGGCTGATAAGGCAGCAGTGGTGTTTGAGAGGGTGGACTTCAATTTTGAAAGAAGTTCTGCTGTGGGTAAAATGCTATCAAACTGCACCACATGCTACAGAGAAATCTTTTGGGAAAGGAAGACTCAATCAATGCCACACACTTCATTGTTTCCTTATTTTAAGAAATTTCCACAGTCACCCCAGCCTTCAGCAACCACCACCCTGATGAGTCAGCGGCCATCATCATCCAGGCAAGACCCTTCACCAGCAAAAAGATTATGACTTGCTAAATGCTTAGGTGACTGTTAGCATTTTTTAGTGATAAGGTATTTTTAAATTAAGGTATGCACATTGCACATAATGCAATACATAGTCAATAGATTACAGTGTGTTGTGACCTTAACCTTTTTATACGCTGGAAAACCGAAAAATTCATGGGACTCACCTTACTTTATTGTGTTATTTGCTTTATCGCAGTGGTCTGGAACCAAACTATCAGTATCTCCGAAGTATGCCTGTACTGGAGTTTATTTGGGAGGTGATCTCGGGGAACATTGATGGGGAGTGAGTGGGCAAGTGAGGCAGGGAAAGGAAGACAGGCAGGCAATAAACAGCATGTTATCAAGCCCATTGCCACCGAGGGCAAGTGGAGTTTAACACCACTGAGGAATTTTGAAGCCAACATCAAAAGTTGAACAACGTGAGCCTCAGTTTTCCCATCCAGGGAGGGGCAAGGCTATGCCAGTTAATTTCAGGCATTGAGGGCTGAAAGGAAAGGCATCAATTTCCTAGCATGTCCAGCCTTTTGCAAAAACGGCAAGGCAGGCTCCCAAAGCCAGACCAAATAGGTAGGCAAAGATGTAAATGCTGCATAGGAGACATCTATACTGAAGTGGTAACAGCTGGGGAGCACAGGTGGCCACCAACTGCATCTCGGGGCCAGAAGTGCATGTATAGAAGACACAGGCCTGTCTTCAAGGAGCTTGCAGTTTGTAGTTATAATGTACTATGCCAAGTATTTTGGCAGAAGGGAGCCTAGGATGCTCTGGGGACAGGGTATGACAGGTGAGAGTCCAGAAGTCAAGCAAGGGCTTCCTTGCTGGAAAAGAAGAGGATGATTTGAGTCTTGTAAGATGAGGAGGAGGGGCCTGAGAGAAAGGAAAAAAATATATATATTTTAGGTAGGAGGACTTGCGTGTGCAAACGTATGAAGGTACAAGAGGACGTTTTGACAAATGCCTTTTACGTCTTGTTTTTCATAGCATGCATTCCCTTTTACCAAGAGAAACCTTTCTGCAGCTCTCCACTCTGTCCGCCATGCCCATTATTGGATGTCTAATGCACTCAACAAATTCTATTATTTTATGCTGGATGTATGGGGCTATCCGTTAATATCTGACAGTTATTACCCAGAAACTAAATGAACCTTCGAGTGAATATTTTCTTTTGGTTTAAAAAAAAAAAATAAGGAGAAAAGGTGAAATGCCAGAGAAAAGAAAAAAATATTTTAAGCCATGAATCTTCACAGATGCATGGCATGTTTAAAAAAAAAAACATGAAAAGATGTGAATTTGAGATGGGGCTAGGATGCATTCCCAAGACCAGCATGGATGTCTCCCAGACGCCTGCAAATGGCTTATCAAAGGCTCCAGCTGCGGGTGGGACTCATTTGTCAAAGGCCTGACATCTGATGACATCACAGTGCCAGAAGCTCTCCCGGCCTGCCATGGAAAGGTGTGTTATAAAACCAGGGTGGGGCCTTACCCCAGGCCCCTCTGCCCAGGATTCATTTTTAGTATCACCTGCTTCTTTTCCGTGTACTGGACGACTTGATGGAATTTCTCTGGTCGATGGTGGCTCCAGTCCATTCAACACCAGATTTAAAAAACATGCTAAAAGTCTGAGCCGGCCTTGGGCCAAATTGTGCAGCAGGTGAAGTCCATCCTCCTCCTTCCATGCTTCTCCCTTTCCTGCAGCTCTTTGTTGGTTAACAAGGTTTATCTCTGCTGGGAACCAGAGTGAAAAGGTTGACCAGATATTCTTTTTTTTTTTTTTTTTTTCTCTCCTTTGGGACTAGGGAATTGCAGTTACTCCAACACAGATGGATTTGCATTTTAAAAGAGAACTGTGGGTGAGGAGCAATGCTTAACACAATGGAATGCCTCAATAATGGGGGAAATTTAGGCACAGTGGGAGCTGGATTTTCTGGCTCCTTTCAAATCACACCAGATAGATGACTATCTCCTTTGCCAATTGTGCAGGGGAGTTGGCTGCCACAAATGTGGTCAGATATTAATCTAGGGGGTTAGAAGTCCGGATAGTCTTGGGGGTGGATAGGAGATATAAGGGGGTAGGGACTTCTGGGGTGCTGGTAATGTTCTGCCTCTTGATCTGAGTACTGATTTTGTGACTTGCTTTGTGAAAAGTCCACAAATATAAAAACTAATCACATGAAAAAGTTTACTTTCAACAAGTAGCTTTGGGGCTGGGGAAAAGACTTGATTCCAGGAGTGTCTGTCTACTCTTTCTCTTGTACTGCACCAGATGTTTATGTATTACCACCTTTAATCC
This sequence comes from Arctocebus calabarensis, assembly GCA_963573935.1. NCBI lineage: Eukaryota > Metazoa > Chordata > Mammalia > Primates > Lorisidae > Arctocebus > Arctocebus calabarensis. Next base: position 21,488 of record CAUYON010055834.1, read on the forward strand.
TCCCAGCAACCCTATGAGGTGGATCCAGTAATTATGCTCATTGTCCAAGACCACAGAGCTGGCTAGAAAACTCAAGTTTTCTAACTAGAAAGTCTGTGTTCATTCAAGTGCAGTGTAAGGGTAGAGAAAAGACCCCTGTTTCTCAAACACTTTAGGTGGTTGTAGGATAATCCTAGTTTGATCAGGGATCCTAGAGGGTTCTGTGTTTGTCTGAGATGACTGTCAGAAGGGGAAGGCCTGGACAGTTTGCAGCTGGGGTTGGGGGGCCAGGATGACAAAGTTCAAGTTGGATGTCCCAGAGTGGTGACAGTCCCAGAGGTGGGAGAGGAACTGATGTGTGTGGGCAGGGACCCAGAGAGGAGTGATGAGCTGGCACAGGATGGGCCCAGTTAAAGCATACCAAGGGTCTGGTGTTAAGAAGACTCAGAGTGGTGACTTTGACTAAAAACAGAAGGAGTCTTGGGAACCCTGTATCTTCAAAGACCAAAGAGATGGAGGGATGATTTTGGTCTTCCTGGACCTAGAGCTGGGAGCAAGGTAAGGGGCAAAGGAGGTATATACTTTATAGAGATGGCTACAACTATAGCTGCCATCCCACATGGTCTTCTGCAATGTGACCTGCCACTTATCCACCAAGTCTGTGTCTCCACCGCTTTGAATCAGGTGGGGCTCTGTGACTCCTTTGACCAATATTATATATTGGAAATGAATCTACACCTGTTCCTAGTATAGCTCTTAATTGGCCTGGTGGGTTTTCCTTCCTACCTCTTGAGATTCTTGCTCTTGAAACAGGGACACACCCTCTCAGAATGCAGTGACATGCTGTGAGAAGCCCAAGCCATAGTTGCTCCAGTTGACAGCCTCAGCTAAGCTACCAGCCATGTGTGTGCACCATCTTGGATATCCAGTCCAGTGCAGCCCACAGATGACTGTTGCTGTAACTGCTTAGTAAGAACCTTCCAGCTGAGTCCACTCAACTAACAACACAAGAGAAAATAAGAATTGCTTTAAATCATTAAGTCTTAGGGTGGTTTGTTACGTACAAAGAGATAATGAAAAAAGGGAGACAAGGGTCCCAAAAGATGGGAGCACTGGCGTGCCAACTATGGATATAAGAGGGAAGAAATTAAAGGAAGTTTCGAGTGGAATCAGGTTTCGTTCTTAAGAATGCCAGCAACACCTGCAGACCTGAGTTATAGACTTGGCTCTGCCATTTGCTAGCCATGGTGTCTTCAGCAAGTCACTCCTTCTTTGTGCCTTGATTTCCTGATTCATTCCACAAACACAAAATATTGTATCTGGATCCCAGCTGGGGAAGACAATACAAAGATCATTACGGCCCAGACTCTGAGATCTTGTGCTCATTCTCAGATGAAACTAGGCACTGTGAGAATGTTTGCAATACATGTGTAAGTAAATGTTAATTACATGCAAATCCCTTAGAGCAGTACCTAGCACATTCTAAGTGCTCAATATGTGTCCCCTGTCATTATTATGCTGTGCTGCAACTTAATTCTCTAAATAGCATTTGTGCCCTGATTGCAGCTTTAAAAAGCTAGCAGGGTACAACTACTTTGGAAAATTATTTGACACTCACATTAAACATATACTTACCTTATAACCCAGCAAATCCACTCCTGTGTGTATACCCAAGAGAAATGGGTCCTCGTATCCACCAAAAGATATATGCTAAAGAACAAAGTTCAGAACCACTTTATTCATAACAGCTCCAAGCTGGAGACAATCCAAGCGACCATCAAGTCAGATAGATAAATAAATCGTAACATATTCATACAATGGAATACCAGTCAGTGACTAAAAAGGGTAAACTATTGTTTCGCGTAATAGCATGGATGGATCTGGTAGACAATGAGTAAAAGAAGCCGCACGCCAAACAGCATAGGCTGCATGATTTTGTTTATAAAAACAGGCAAAACTAATCTATGGCCATAGAGATCAGAAGGGTCGGGGGATGTTGACTAAAGAGGGCATGTGGGAACCTTTTGGGCTGCTGGCAATGTTCCACATCTTGACCTGGGTGGTGATTATACAGTATGTACATATGTAAAAGTCAATCATGCAGTGTACTTAAGATGTGTGCACTGTATGTAAGTTATATGTCAATAAAGAAGTAAATAAAAGGGGGAAAACTCTCTGTGGGTGGGCTGCTCCCAGGTGGCCACTGTGGAGGGAGTTGGGCAGGAAAAGGAAAGGTTTTAGGTGGGGAGTCTTTGGAAGAAAATGTTTTCTCTTCCCTGAGATGTGGCAGTCCCCATTAAGTCAAGTGACCCTGGAAGACATTGGGACACTCTCCCTGCGGCCATCCTAAGCTGCTTGTGGTTCCCTAAGGTCGTGCTGGGGTCAGTATGGGGTCCCACCATAGACCTTCAAGTCCCCAAGGCCTGGGTGGGCCCTTCCCTCCACAAGCAGAGCCTCCGCCTTCAAGTCTAAGACGCCATTTCTGAAGGGGCGGCCACGAAGAATCTTGTAAACATGACGCGTCACTGACTTCAAGAACCAGGAAAGCAGCCAGGGAACAGGCAGAGGCCTGAGCGGAGACCGTGCGGAGGGCTCTGTGGAGCGGGAAGTTGAGCATTGGGCTACAGGGCCACTTTGCTGCTCTGAGGAACTCCTGACAGCTGGGGACTGGACCGCAAGAAGGGGCCCATCTTCTGGAGCAGGGAGCAGAGGGATGGGGCCAGTGATGGCAGCAGAGCAGGCTTCTCCCAGGGGAGAACTGGCTGGAGAAGGGCTTGCCGGTGCCCCCATTCAGCCCCATTTTCCTTAAAGTTCCCGAGGGCTTCCTTCACACCTCGCTTCCCCATCTTGAAGTAGGGGTTTCGCGGAGCCAACCACCACGGTCTTCCAGCCCCAGCGAGGGGCCACAGCGCCCTTTGGTACAGACTACTCCAAGCCCGCCCTTGCTCGGGCTGGAAGAGCGCGGCAGATTCAGTACAATTAATTTAGAAACCAGTGAGGATTTTCTCGCCATCTACGCTGAAGCAGGTTTCGCTGCTGCCTGCGGGCTTCCCTAGGAGAGAGCTCTCCCGCATTTGACCCCGGGGACGTCCACCCCCCTTTCGGCCGTCCTCCTGGGGCGCCAGGGCCGCTCGAGTCCCCTGCAGCGTGGCGAAGCCCCCAGGGAGACAGACCCCCTCCCTCCGTCATCTCGCTCGCGCCTTGCCGTCCCTGGCACTTCTCCGGGGACGCGGGGGCGGCTCAGGGGCAGCCGGAGGCCTTGGCACGGCCGCAGGGTAATTGGAACGCGCCGGGGACCGGATCGGGGAGGGGGAAGAGGCCGGCTTGTCCCTCGGGGGCGCCGGTCGCAGCCACAGCCTGCGGGGGAGGGGGAAACGGCCGGGACCCGGGTTCCGCGCAGCCACCCGAGCCCCCTCCCCGGCTCCGCGGCTCCGCCCGCTTATTAGCGGAGGCCAAGCCGGCCCGCACGCCTCCTCCGGCCGCCAATTACCCGCCCTGCTGGCTCCGAGCGCGCCGCCGGGCCAGACAAAGGCGCGGGCGGGGGAGGGAAGGGAGGGAGCCCGGGGCGCCCGCGCGGGCAGAGCCGCGGCGGCGAGAGGAGGGCGGCTGGGACGCCGCTGCACATGGAGATGAGCGCAGCGGGCAGGGCGGGCGAGCGCCGCGGCGATCCCGCAGTGGGCGCGCGGGGCGGACGCGGCTCGGCCCCTCCGGTCCCACTTTATAAGGCAACGACTCCGGGTAGAGGCCCTGGGTCCTTGGTTGCCCCCTCGGACGCCAGCCGCCCTGGTCCCGCGCCGCTGCGCTCTGGAAAGTGCTGGAGCGGGCCGCTCCGCGGCTCTGCAGCTCCCGGAATCTCGCAGTGGAGCTGTGCTCAGCTCCGCACCGCGCCGTTGACGAGGCCTGGGCAGATGGAGTCCCGGGGAGAGTCAACGTCGCGCGTTGGTGGCCGTGGTTCCGGCCATCTCCTTTGTTGATTAGGCAAAAATAAAAACCAAAAACTGGAATATGAGGCACGGAGAGATGAAATGATTTGTGAACTCCTCAGATTTGTGGCAGCGTCTAGTGCATAGTTCGTGGTCTTCCTACATTTTAAATATCCTGAATTTTTCAGGAAAAAAGGAAAACGGACACCAAAATCTTGCACTCGGATTTTTCAGATTCTAAAGCCCCTTTGTGGAGTCCTTCCCAGCAGTGTCTCTCTGTATGAGAGGACGGTATCTGGGGACTTCCCGACTAGCAACAATGATTTTTAGGTTCAGTTCTTCCGTTTGCGTTCTGAAAACCAGAGAACATTTTTTAATGATTCAAATCCTACGGTTATTACTCTGAATGTGAGTTTTCGATATCCAGAATCACTGGTCCAGGAGGTTTAGGGGGCTGAGTCTGTGAGGTGCCCACCGCTGCCGTAGGTTTCCTTTCCTGGGCAGGAGCCTGCTGGGGTGCTGCAGGGAATTTTCTGTTATTCTTCCCTGACATCTGTCACCCTGGCTCTCAGGGGCTTTGAGAGGCCACTACCCCTTCAATATAGCACGGGGACAGCAGTTGCAGTGCAGGGACAGTCGGGGTAGGGGTCAGGGACGCTCGGGCCTCGGGGCACGCCTGTGGGATGAGATGTAGACTGCCCCAAATGAAGACAAATGTTCCTCAATAAAGTGTCATTCCCAAGGGCCCCCCTTGCTGTCTGCTGTCACTGGCAGCTTAGGGCTCCGGAGGTCAAGGTCTTCCACTCCCCCAGGCTACTTAGCTTTGCACAGAGAATAGCCAGTGGGGACCTTGGCCTCCTCCTCACAAACGCCTCAGAGACCAGGAATTGGGCCAGAGAGACAGAGCGCCTGGGAGGCTCAGTGCAAATCATTCTGTCCTTCCTGTAGGAAAGGCATCTCCGTGAGCCAGCCCTGCAGGCTGCCATGTGCCTGCAATGGTGATGGCAGAATGTCTGCTTAGGAAAGGACCCTCTGTCATGTGAGATCCTTCTGGAGGACTGGGAGAAACCACCTTACGAGCAGGAGCAGTCATTTGTCCCCACCAGGGACCCGACCAGGAGACTCTGTCCTGCGTCATACTCAGCTGGCTTGCTCCAGCAAGGCCTCAGCAGTTATTATAAAATATCAAAATCCATCTGTGCTCTATTACAGCTCAATTTACAATAGCCAAATGTGGAAACAGCCTAAATGCCCACCAACCCAGGAATGGATTAACAAGCTGTGGTATATGTACACTATGGAATACTATTCAGCCATTAAAAAATGGAGACTTTACA
>CAUYON010055835.1:0-13088 GCA_963573935.1 Arctocebus calabarensis
GCCCTGTCTTCTTGGCGTGGTTTATATATCCGGGATCTAGCTCTGATTCCGTTTGTTGCATTGAGCTATTGGGGGTGGAAGTTAAAACAGTATGCGGAGAACAACTTCCAGCCAGGCTGGTCTGGGAGCTGTGGCTGAAGAAAGCAGTAGCCAAGCCCACCAGGAGGGGAGGTGTTCAAAGGCACCACCTCAGTGTGGATTTATATATATATTTTTTTTTTCCTTCACTGTGTCAAGTGGAAACAAAAACAAATAAAATTAAATAAAATTGGGACAAATGCATACATTAAAAAAAAAAAAAAAAAAGAAACAGTGTCCTCTTTTTCTCCATTAGAAATACAGAAAATTTCTCCAGCAACATATAATGTGTAAAACTAAAATGACTTTTATGGGAAATTTCACATTCCTTTTTTGTCACCTGCTAGATTGAGAAACCCTGTTGTAATGGAAAAGCTGAACAATCTAATGTGCATGAACATATGGGAAATTTCAAAAAAAAATAGAGACCATAATTTAACATGACATTTCTTTTAAGCAACAACTAAATAAAGAGCATGAAATAAAAATGGACTACTTTAAACTTTCTCAAAAGATACCATAAGCAAAGCCCAAATACAAGATAAAATATTTTAAAAAGAGGAGGTAATAGCTATAATGTAAAAAAACTTCTAGAAATCAATAATAAAAAAGGCCAACAAAATAATACAAAGAAAAATGTATAGGTTATCAATTGAAAAGGAAAGCAAATTGGCTCAGCGCCTGTGGCTCAACGGGCTAACGTACACCTGAGCTGGCGGTTCGAATCCGGCCTGGGCCCGCCAAAACAACAAAGATGGCTGCAACCAAAAAATGGCCAGGCATTGTGGCGGGTGCCTGTAGTCCCATCTACTTAGGAGGCAGAGGCAAGAGACTCGCTTGAGCCCAGGAATTAGAGGTTACTGTGAGCTGTGATGCCACAGCACTCTACCCAGGGAGACAGCTTGAGGCTCTGTCTCAAAAAAAAAAAAAAAGGAAAGGAAAGGAAAGCAAATTGCTCATAAATAAACAGCAATCAAGGAAATTGAAATTGATACAACAAGGAAATCATATTGTCAAACATTAAACTGAGAAAATATACACTTTTATACAATACTCAATATTAGTTAGACCAAGATAAATATTCTCTTATAATATAGGTTAAATCTCTACTTTATTCAGCAATGTGGTACTTTGTCTGACAATTTTAAATGTATATACCCTCAATCCCAACAATTACACTTTTTAATCTACCTTAGAGAAACAATCTGATGTTAAGATATTTGCAAAAAGGTTTACTGTAGTGCATTTGAAAGAATGAAAAATTTCATAATGTGCAAGCATTTATCCATAAAGAGTAGAAAAAGAAACTGGGGTATCTGTATAAATAAAAAAGAAGAGATATCCGTCTATAGCACAGCTCCTATACTGACATGAGAAGACCTCCAATATATACAATTGAGTGTAAAAAAAAAATACAATATGCACAGCATTATTGAACTAATACTTAATAGATAACGAAATACTGTATATTTTCACAGGTACAAGGTGAATAGCCTAAGTTCAGCGGCAGTAGTAAAAGACTGCAATAGTTTCACCTGTAATGTGAGAGAATTTTCAACAAGAATACTTTATTCTTTACTAAGGTGTAAGTTTTGACTTGAATTTATAAGGAAGAAAACACAGTATACTCATAATAGAGGAAATGTCTGCTGAGCAAAGTTGGATTGGGACAGGGTTCAAAAAGGAATTTCACAGACTCTCTTAATGAAAATATTTTAAATTATAACATAATCATATGGTATCTGTGTATTTAGCAATAAAGTGTATAGAATTAGAATAAGAGGTGTCTTCTGGGAGTTTGGAAGACTAGTTTAAGTTTTCTCAGTAATGACCTGTCTTTGTTTTGATACGATGATCAAAGGTAAATACAGAAAGAAAGAATGCTAGAATTTCTAAGAACAGTAGCAGCCTTCTCAGGCCTTGGAGATGTGAGTGTTGGGAACCTTTGTGTCACTCCAGTGTGGGGGCCAAGATCCTTTGGAAGGAAAGAAAATAGTAAGATAAGGGGATGCACAGACTCACCTTTTCCCTATCCCTAATGGAAAATTCCGACATGGGCCATTCAACTTCTCCTGCCTCCCAGTCAGGTATTTTATCAGGGGTCTTAATTTTTGCACAACAGGTGATGACCTAGGATTTTCACAGGTAGATGTAGGATCTTTGCCTTTCTTCACCCTCCATATCATGTCCCTATGTCTACCAAATAATCAATTACTTCAAACTTACAATTCTTCCTTAAAAATTAAAACACTAATGGGAAGTGGTTAAACAAGTTAGGGTTCAGTTTAAAAATCTAAAAAGCCATGAAAAATGACAAAAGGAATACACACTTAAAAATAAATATCTCAGGGCAGCGCCTGTGAGTAGGGCACAGGTCCCATATACCGAGTATGGCAGGTTCAAATCCAGTCCCGGCCAAACTGCAAAAAAAAAAAAAATAGCTGGGCATTGTGGCAGGTGTCTGTAGTCCCAGCTACTCAGGAGGCTGAGGCAAGAGAATCACCTAAGCCCAACAGCTGGAGGTTGCTGTGAGCTGTGACACCATAGCACTCTAACAAGGGCAACAAAGTGAGACTCTGTCTCTAAAAACAATAAAATAAAATAAATAAAATAAAAAATAACTATCTCCACATAAAAAACAGTATTCACAGAATTTATCATATAATTTGATACAAATTTTTTTAATACTATATCAAGATACATCAACTCATCATCAAATTAAGTCTTAGAATAATATTGCCAATATATATCACAACCTGCAAATCATTGCTATGGTGGTAAAAGAGAAAAATGCATATGTGTATATGCCTGTGTATTGGAGGGGTCAGTTATAGGACACAGGGGAAATTCTAAGTTGCTACAAAGAAAACACTCACATATGTGGATAACTATCAACTTCAGACCTTAAGTGTTCACATCTAAAATGGACATCTCTGGATTATGGGGGAAATTTTCAATTTCGTTTTTGTTGTAAGATTAAAATTTTCCAGACCAGTTGCTCTACCTGTGAAGTCTCCCCTCCTCAATCATTAATGTTCCACAAGGCATACAATATCCTTCTGACAGATTTGTAAAGAGGAGATGATGAACAGCATCCAGTCACCCTCACATGATCTTTACTGCTTGATAAAGCCTAGCTGCTTCCTGACGCAGACTGTGGAGGGTATTTTTCCCACTATGCAAAGCTCTGGCCAACATGGTTCCACATAGTCATCCCCGCACCATCTCCTACCTCACCTTTGTGGTGTTTCACGTCTAGGTGATGAGGTTTGTAGCTTCTTCGGTTCAATATTAGCTCAGCTATTTGATGTTTATTTGACCATAGACAAGCTACTTCATATCTATGTCTTACCTTCCTCATTGCAAAGGCCCCTCATTAGTTCCTCCAGTCCTCCCAGTAGCACTCCACTTCCCATCCAGTTTTTCCCTCTGTCTTTCACACTCTCTCATCAAGACTCCCCCACCAGAGGAATCCTTTCCAGCCTCCAACACCAACCACCCCCATTTGCTGACTCTTTTTCTTTTTCTTTTTCTTTTTTTTATTAAATCATGAACACACAGATCGTGTATAATTCCTTTCCAGGAGCTACATTCTTCCTATTTCTCACACCTACCCCTAGGAAGATCAATTTCTTGGGCAATCACAATCCCCAATGCTCCAGTCTTGGCTTCCTGGGTCATGTTCCTGGATTTCTGGAGGCCCTACATTGCAATTTGGAATCCACTTTGTACATAACGGTTCTGATATCCCAATACAGGAAGACGGCACTTCTGGCTCCTAGATGCCTTAGTTAGGAACTTCCACTTTTTATATTCTGAGCATACCAATTCCTGGAACTGAGACAGGAAACCGGCAGACACAGTTTAACACAGAGGCAGAAGCCCCCTAACCACCCTGAGCAGAAACAGATTGAAGTGATAGGATAAGTTAGCATGAGCAGAAACCAAGACGGCAAGGAAATTAGCTGCTGCCTGACTTTGCAGCTCATTATACCCTAGTGATATATATTAGCATGCTAAAAGAAGCCCTACTCCCACCATGACAGTCCCAACTTCATAAAGTACAAAGAAGAGATGGACTCAGGAGTGGGGTCTCAGTTTTAGGAAATTACTACCCCTTTCAAAAAAATAACCTGAAAAAAATAAATAACATGAATTTTACTTACCCACTTAGCCTATGGTTAAGCCAGTAATTAAATTTTTTTTAATTTAAAAAAAAAAAAAGATGTTGCTCTCCTCAGCAGACAGAACTGGCATCTACTCTGTGGAAGAGATCTTCTACATTTCCTAAATAAAACTTGTTTCTGCTTTACACTGTCCACTCACTTTTGAATCTTTCTCAGGAAAAGCCAAGAACCCACTTGAATTCCAGCACTGGAAACTAATTTCTTGTGCCAATACATACCCAAAAGAAGATAAGGCCACAGCACTTGTGTGGTGCACGTAACCATGCCAGCCAACTTTGGAAGCTCTCCACTGTGGGTCAAACCAATCACCTTTCTTACCTCAGAAAATCTCAAGAGAATTGACATGTGTATCTTAGGAAATTGCTATCAAAAGAGTGAACTTCTTCCTCTCTTTCACCATCAGACTTTGGAAGTACAACAAAAATCTAGTATTTGTGTCATTGGATTTCTAAGGGACTTGGAAGAGAGACTGTGGAACTGATATATTATTCAAGAACTAATGGCTAAACAATAACCAAAATTACCAAAAGACAAAACCCAGAGAATCAAGAAGCTAAGCAAAACCCTACCAGGATAAGTTCAAAATTTGAAGAAAGAAATTATACCGATATACAACATAAACAAACTTCTGAAAACTAAAGATAAAGAAAAAATGTGGAAGCAGCAAGAGAGAATAAAACTTGATGCATACAAGCAAAACAAATCAAATCATGGCTAATTTCTCCTCTAAAACCATGGAGGCCAGAGAAAAATAGTACAATATTTTCCTAGTTGTAGGGGAAATTGAGCTCTGATCTTCAGCATAAAATTCACTTCCTGCTTGACAGACCTAGAGAATCATGAGAATGGCATGTGAGTTGTGTATGTGCAGAAGATCAGAAAACTAGCCTCCGAGAGAATGTATATGTGAGGTGTGGCAATAATAATTCTGGTAACGATTCTCCAGATTCTAAAGAGCTCTTGAGGCTAGAGGCAGAGGTTGTGCTTAAAGTCTGCGGCATTGCAAAAACAAGGTTGAGACATTCTATCTGATCTTCTCCATGTCCTTCTTGATCAGTGTGAATGTTGGACAAGCAGCTGTTGTTTACTTCTACCAAGGAGAAAAATCATCTAATCACAAAGACATTTGCACTAGAATATTTATTGCAACATTCTACAGCAACCCCACAGCCAATATCATATTGAATGGAGTTAAATTGAAATCATTTCCACTCAAATCAGGAACCAGGCTAGGTTGCCTACTGTCTCCACTGCTTTTTAACATTGTAATGGAAGTCTTAGCCATCACAATCAGGCAAGAAAAGGTGATCAAGGGTATCGTATAGGGTCAAAGGAGATCAAACTTTCACCCTTTGTAGATGATATGATTGTATATCTGTAAAACCCCAGGGATTCAACTACAGCACTCTTCCTTTTTTTTTTTTTTATTTTTACATATACATGTGTTAATTAGGTTTCCACCTTTTACTTTCACAGAATTTAAAAGGCTTAAAATTCAATAACAATAACAATGTTTAAGATAAAGACTAGAAACAAAAACCACATAAAGAAAGAACAAAGATAAATACATTCAAAAAGGAAACAGATGATTACTGCATTGAAATATCAAGCAATATTAGCAATAATAATGCCAAGAAAGCAACATACACATCATCAAATAAGACATTATTAGAGCGCTTTGACTCTGAGGCTCAACTACAAAACTTACAAGTGATGAAGGAATACAGCCGCATCTCAGGTTACAAAATCAATACTCACAAATCTGTAGGCTTTTTATATACCAACAATAGTCAAGCTGAAAAAACAGTCAAGGACTGTATTCCCTTTACAGTAGTGCCAAAAAAGGTGAAATATTTGGGAGCTTACCTAACAAAAGACATGAAAGATCTCTATAAAGAGAACTATTAAACTCTGAGAAAAGAAATAGCTGAATATATTAACAAATGGAAAAACATACCATGCTCATGGCCGGGAAGAATCAACATTGTTAAAATGTCCATACTGAAAAAAAATAACTAAATAAAATAATAAAATTCCATATTACCCAAAGCAATATGCAATTTTAATGCATCCCTATTAAAGCATCACTGTCATACTTTAAAGACCTCAAAAAATACTTCATTTTATATGGGATCAGAAAAAAATTCAAATAGCCAAGACATTCCTCAGAAATAAAAACAAATCAGGAGGAATCACCCTACCAGACCTCAGACTGTACTATAAATCAATAGCAATCAAAACAGCATGGTACTGGCACAAAAACAGATAAGTAGATGTATGGACAGAATAGAGAAGCCAGAGATAAACCCAGCTACTTATTGTCATTTGATCTTCAATAAGCCAATCAAAAACATTCAGTGGAGAAAAGACTCCCTATTTTGACAAATGGTTCTGGGTGAACTGGCTGGTGACTTGTAGAAGACTGAAACTGGGCCCACACCTTTCACCTCTAAAAAAATTGACCCTCACTGGATAAAAAACCTAAACCTAAGACATGAAACTATAAAAATACTAGAATAAAGTGCAGGGAAAACACTTGAAGAAATCAGCCTGGGAGAATATTTTATGAGGAGGACCCCCCAGGGAATTGAAACAACACCAAAAATACATTACTGGGATCTGATCAAACTAAAAAGCTCTGCACAGCCAAGAACACAATACATAAAGCAAGCAGACAGCCCTGAGAATGGGATAAGATAGTTGCAGTTTATGGCTCAAATAAAGGTTTAATAATCAGAATCCACAGAGAACTCAAACATATTAGCAAGAAAAGAACAAGTAATCCTATCTCAGTGTGGGCAAGGGACTTGAATAGAAAGTTCTCTAAAGAAGACAGGCGCACAGCCTATAGACACATGAAAAAATGCTCATCATCCTTAATCATTAGAGAGATGCAAATCAAAACTACTTGGAGATATCATTTAACTCCAATAAGATTAGCCCACATCACAAAATCCCATAACCATAGATGTCGGCGTGGATGTGGAGAAAAGAGAACACTTCTGCACTGTTGGAGGGAATGCAAACTAATACGGTCCTTTTGGAAAGAAGTTTGGAGAACACTCAGGGATCTAAAAATAGACCTCCATTCTATCCTGCAATTCCTCTAATAGGTATATATCTAGAAGACTGAAAATCACTTTATAATAAAGATATTTGCCCCAGAATGTTCATTGCAACCAAATTCATAATTGCAACCAAGTCATGGAAGAAGCCAAAGTGCCCATTGACCCACGAATGGTTTAATAAATTGTGGTATATGTACGCCAATATTATGGAGCCTTAAAAAAAGATAAAGACTTTACCTCTTTTAAGTTTTGATGTATGGAGCTGGAACACATTCTTCTTAGCGAAATATCTCAAGAATGAGAAGAAAAAAGTATCCAATGTACTCAACCCTAATATGAAATCAATTTATACATGCTCACACTTCCATATGAAAGCTATAACCCAAATACAGCCCAAGATGAAGGGGAAAGAGGAGGGGAAGGAAGAGGAAGAGGAAGATGGGTAGAGGGAGGGTAATTAGTACGACACCTATGGGGCATTTTACAAGAGTACATGTTAAATCTACTAAGTGTGGAATATAAATGTCTTAACACAATAACTAAGAAAATGAGACTATGTTAACCAGTTAGATGAAAGTATTTCAAATTGTATATAAAACCAGTACATTGTACCCCATAATTGCATTAATGTACAACAGCTATTATTTAATAAAAAAAAAAAAAAGAATGTTTATTGCAGCTCAGTTCACAATTGCCAAGACTTGGAAGCAACCCAAATGCCATTACCCATGAATGGATTAACAAACTGTGGCATATGTATACATATATACCATGGAGCACTTCAGCCATAAGAAAAGATGGAGACTTTATGTATTTTGTGTTTACCTGGATGGAGTTAAAATATTCTTTTTTTTTTTTTTTTTTTTTGAAACAGAGTATTACTATGTCACCCTTGGTAGAGTGTTGTGGTGTCATAGCTCATAGCAACCTCAAACTCTTTGGACTTAAGCAATTCTCTTCCCTCAGCCTCCCAAGTAGCTAGAACTATAGACGTCCACCACAACACCCTGCTATGTTGTTGTTGTTGTTGTTGTTGCTGTTGTTGTTTAGTAGGCCCTGGCCAAGTTTGAACCCACCAACCCTGGTGCATGTAGCAGGCGCCCTAAATACTGAGCTATGGCCACCAAGCCAGAAACACATTCTTCTTAGGAAAGTATCTCAAGAGTGGGGAAAAAAATTCCAATGTGCTCTGTACTAACATGAAACCAATATATAAACAATTATAAGCCCACATCAAAGAAAAACATAAGTCTAGCAAGTGAGAGAGTAGAGAATGGAGAAACAAGGAGCAAACAGAGAAGGTTATTGGTAGATTTGAGAACAGCCTGAGCAACAGGAAGACCCTGTCTCTAAAAATTGGCTGGGCATTGGGGCAGGTGCCTACAGTTCCAGCTACTCAAGAGACTGAGGCAAGAGAATTGCTTGAACCCTGGATTTTGAGGTTGCTGTGAGCTAAGATACCATGACACTCTACTGAGGGCACAAAGTAAGGCTCTGTCTCAAAAGAGGGAAAAAAAAGAGAACTGCACATTTCTGAGACATTGGTCATGGGACAAATTGGGGAAGGTAAGCAGTTTCCTAAATCTTCTCATAATAGATACAATCTTAATTTAAAAAGAAAAAATTTTGTTCAGACACCGTGGCTCACACCTGTAATTCAATTACTCTGGGAGGCCAAGGCAAAGGACTGCCTGACCTTGGGATTTTGAGGCTAGCCTGAACAAGAGGGAGATCCCCATCTCTAATAAAAATAGAAAAATTAGCCAGTCATCATGGTGCACCACGGAGTCCCAGCTACTCACAAGGCTGAGGCAAGAGGACTGCCTGAGCCCAAGAGTTTGAGGTTGCAGTGAGCTATGATAACACCTCTGCACTCTACCCATGGCAACACAATAAGACTCTGTTTCAGAAAAAAAAAGGGGGGGGGAGAAAGAAAGAAAAAAGGAAGTATTTTTAAGTCATGTAGACCAGTATCACAAACTCTTCACGGTGGAGCTTGCTGGTCTCTGCACCATGAGAAACAGATATCTACACATATTGCCAGGTAGGTAGAATTATGACATTAGTGATAAAAAATTAAAGCTATCTGAGATCTGTTTGTCTAGTTTGAGAATCTTCTGAGTTCTCTGCTTAATTTCTGACTTTTTTCCAATATCTCTATTATGGAGAGTAGAGAAGAAACTTTAGGAAAGATACACGCTCATTTATATTAAATTCATAAAAAAGAAACTCAATGAAATTTATTCCTGTGGCAAACCTGGAAACTTAACAAGACTTTCTCCTTTTATCATATGTGTAAGCCAGAGTTTTCCAGAGAAATGAACCAGTAAGATGAGGAAGGGTAAAGACTGGAGAGAGAAACAGACAGACAGAGACAGGGACAGAGACAGAAAGAGGGAGATGTTAGAGAATTGACTCATGTAACTTCAGACACTGGAAAGTCCAAGATCTGCAGGTCAGGCAGCTGGCTGGAGATCCATCGGACACATGATGCTGCACCTCTAGTAAAAAGGCAGCTGGACATAGAACTCCCTTCTCCTCTAGAGAAATCAATCTTTTATTCTCTTAAGGCCTTCAACTTACTGGACATAGAACTCCCTTCTCCTCTAGAGAAATCAATCTTTATTCACTTAAGCCTTCCCACATTATAGAGGCTATGTCATCTGAAAAATGCCTTCACAGCATTTAACTAGCATCTGATCCACTTTCTGGGTCCATGGCCTGCTCCCATGGGTACCCATAATTCACCACCACACCTCCTATACTATTTTTTCAGAGGCAGAGATGACCAAATTCTCTGAAATTCTAATGTACTTTTAAAAACAAATAATTTAGTCTAGATCTAAGCTTTGTATAGATCATAAAGCAATATAAAGAATGATCACAGTGAACTGCTGAAAATTAATATTGGCAAGGTCAGCTTAATTTTAATGAGTCCCTATTTCCTTCCTTGGGTAGGGTAAAACCTATCATGTAGTAGATGCTCCTTATATGTTGACCTAATTGGTTGTGGTTTTTTCCCCCCATTTTTATGGATTGATTTCTTACTATCTTATTTGTGAAACACTTTTTTATAAAGCTCTGCATATTTTGGAGGGATCACTATACTCAGTGCTGTGGGCATTTAAAAGAAATAGAGAGCAAAGTTAACTTCCTAACTTTGCTATTTCCTAATAAATATTTAGGTGTGCATATATAATATACTTGGAAGACTAGTGGGCTTCATTCACATAAATGAGATGTGAGAAGTCTAGTTAGAGAATAGAAGCATAGCTGACAGGCATCTGAGGCATGGAGCTCCTCAACAACTTGGCCAGGGGACAGCTGCCAGGTGTCAAATCTGGGATTTAGATTCAGACAGTTTTCCACCCAGAGCCCAGTTCTCTCCAACACTGGACAGAGCAATAAGAGAAAAGGAGTATTTGATGGACCAGAAAGGAAGAGTAGAAATGTAGTTCTCCAATACCACAGAGAGCCAAAACTAGCATGTGATTTTGCCTGTCCCTGGAGTCTAACGCAGACACTGGTAACTCTCAGGTAACAAGAAGGTAAAAGAATAACAGGAGAGAAACTCTGCTCCTTTCCTTTTCTTCTTTTTCTCTTCCTATCCCTCAAGCTGACCTGACTTGTCTGTTGTCTTGGTCCAGGCAATGCACTAGCTCTTTATTAGTCCTCACCAATCTATGATCCTAATAAAGCTCATGCTACCATCATCATAATTGTACCCTTTTTGCATTGGGAAAAGCAAAGTTCAAAGAAGGTTGGTGGAAGTCCTGAAGCTGCATGGCTACCAAATGTCAGACTGGTAGGCTGACTTGCCTGTGTCTAACTCACAGGTCCATTCTCCACACTTGTCCTCTGTCACCTTGTGTCGTAACCACATAAATGATCACACGAGACATGGATCAAAGGTACAAGCTGCAAGATGTGAGGCTAAGCATAGGTGCAGGATAGCCCTGAGCACTTCTTATGTACTTTTGTTGAGTCCTTTAATTGAGAAGATACATAATGGGTGGAAAGATTACTAAGCAAAGACATGCAGGGGCTGCGTGCTCAGGGACCATGTGTTTAGGGGCTACATGCTCAAGAAAATGATCTCATATGAGTAAACAAAAGGTGGTAAAAAGTTATGTACTCAAGGAAATGATTTCCCAAAAGGCTATATGCAATTTTCTCCCAGTAAAATTTCAAGAAACTGCAATAAAATGCTTAATGTTTTTTTTTATTTTATTATCTTTATTATTAAATCATAGCTGTGTACAATAGTGCAGTTAAGGGGTACAATGTGCCGGTTTCATATATAATCTTAACTATTTTCATCAAACTGATTAACATAGCCTTCCTGGCAATTTCTTCGTTATTATATGAAGACATTTGTATTCTGCATCTAGCAAGGTTCGCCTGTACCCTTCTAGGATGCACCATAGGTGTAGCCCCACCAATTACCCTCCCTCTGCCCCAACCTCCCCTCTCCCTTCCCTACCCTGACCCCTTTCCCTATATTCTTGTGTTATAGTTGGGTTATACCATTCATGCCTCCGACAAAGGTTTAATAACCAGAATACACAGAGAACTCAAATGTATTAGCAAGAAAAGAACAAGTGATCCCATCTCAGGATTGGCAAAAGACTTGAAGAGAGACTTCTCTAAGGAAGACAGGCGCACAGCCTACAGACCCATGAAAAAATGCTCACCATTCTTAATCATTAGAGAAATGAAAATCAAAACTACTTTGAGATATCACCTAACTGCAGTAAGATTAGCCCACATAACAAAATCCCAAAACCAGAGATGTTGGCATGGATGTGGAGAAAAGGGAACACTTCTACATGCTAGAATGCACACTAATACGTTTCTTTTGGAAGGATGTTTGGAGAGTACTTAGAGATCTAAAAATTGGCCTGCCATTTGATCCTATAATTCCTTTACTAGGTATATACCCAGAAGGCCAAAAATCACATTATAACAAAGCCATCTGTACCAGAATGTTCATTGCAGCACAATTCATAATTGCTAAGTCATGGAAGAAGCCCAAATGCCCATCAACCCACGAATGGATTAATAAATTGTGGTACATGTATACCATGGAATATTACTCAGCCTTAAAGAAAGATAGAGACTTTACCTCTTTCATGTTTACATGGATGGAGCTGGAACATATTCTTCTTAGCAAAGTATCTCAAGAATGGAAGAAAAAGTATCCAATGTACTCAGCCCTTCTATGTAGCTAATTTATAGCAGTCATATGAATGATATAACCCAACTATAACACAAGAATATAGGGAAAGGGACAAGAGTAGGGAGGGGAGAGGGAGGTTGGGGCGGAGGGAGGGTAATTGGTGGGGTCACACCTAAGGTGCATCCTAGAAGGGTACAGGCGAACCTTGCTAAATGCAGAATACAAATGTCTTCATATAATAATGGAGAAATTGCCAGGAAGGCTATGTTAATCAGTTTGATGAAATAGTTAAGATTGTATATGAAACCAGAATACTGTCCCCTTGATTGCACTATTGTACACAGCTATGATTTAATAATAAAGATAATAAAATAAAATAAAAATCTTCAACTCAGATAAAAAAAAAAAAAGAATGGAAGAAAAAGTATCCAATGAACTCAGCCCTACTATGAAGCTAATTTATACCTGTCGTATGAATGGTAAAATGCTTGATGTTTACCATCAGCCTTTATACCCCAGGACTGATCTTTGCTCCTCTGAGGTTACTGAGTTACTTGGTGGCTTGCCTCCAAGTAA
>CAUYON010055838.1:0-25093 GCA_963573935.1 Arctocebus calabarensis
AAAAGCCCGGGACCAGATGGCTTCACATCAGAATTCTACCCAATACATTCTAGGTAACAAAACTTCTTAATACACATGTGTCTGCCCTCAAACCTTCCCAAAGAACCCAAGCAGGTCAAAATTTGCAAGTTTAATTGTATGATAATGAGCTCAGTGGCCCAGGTGAGTGCAAAGATCAATGGGGTGACACACTCTGGTCTGACTGGGAACAGTCCCTAGTCCAAATTGCTTCCTATTCTCTGCCGTTAGGCATGTTCCCTGGTCTTCCCCCTTTTCAAGGAGAGAAACTGAGGACCAGGGCAGCATGTCTCCTCCCAGGCCCAGCTGCTCTTGCCCAATTTGTCAAAGAGATAATCCTAAAGGACACATCTCTCACCACAAAGCAGAAGGAGAGAATTCAGATGGCTGAGATGGCAGTCTTCCCCATCAGGCACAGTGGCCCCAGTGGGCAGGTGGGGCTGTGTGTGGCAGCAGTTGGCTACTGCGTTGAGGAACTCTTCAGGCATGTTCCTGGTCACACTTAGTGAAGAGCAATCAATCTTCACACTTAGTGAAGAGCAATGTAATTCAGAAATGAGATTGATAAATTGATGATTATTTTAAAAGTCATTTATCAGTAGGCTTGGTTTCCATTCATCATTTTTCCTTCCAGTCCAGGTAAACAGCTAACTTCTGTCTACACCGCTGGCAAGGGTGAAAGTGTCTTCATCTGATTCTCTAATTCCAGACCCCCAAGCCAAGCACTCTGTCAGCCTTTGTCTTTTTCCCCATTGTTGCTCAATGAATATTCATAGGTTTTCACCTTGAAGAATTCAATGTTGGAGCCTATACTTCCTGTATCAGTACTGACTTCTATCCACATTACTCAACTTACCATTCAACATGGAGGATGACTCTTTCAACACCTTATCTTGAATTAAGTCACCCCAGATTCTTGGGGTTTTCTTCTTACCTCATTTGCCAATATCTTACCTTGAAGTTCCTCAGTATCCCTTCTTGGATTTTCCTTTCTTTTTCCCTGTAGTTTCTGAATAATCCTATCCATTTTTGCAGCTTTAAATATAAATCCTATGCTGATCATCTCCCTGGCTTCTTGCCTGGGTTTAACACTTGCAGAATTATAATCATAAGCCATAAATATCTTTAATTTATCCTTGATGAAATTTGATTAACACCATATGCCACATGCCAATAGCAGGGAACTTGACAGGACAGAAATACTTTTGGGAATTTAAAGTACTTAACAATTAGTGTTTGGATAGGAAAGAAAGGACATTAGCAAATATTTACATGACAGTTACTACACAAAAATTTAAATCAATTTGGGGGATGTTTTGACACTTTAAGTATATAGTTTTAGCATATTTGTTAAACAAAAAATTTATTTCCTATGATATCAAAGTGACTTTGTTGTTCTCTTTGTTATATTTTGGTTTTAACTGTTTCTAAGAAGTCTTGGCTTATAAACTTGAAATAATAAATGTTACCTTGGAGTTCAGTTAGTATTTCTATTTCCCCTCTAGATGATCCACTCGATCCCCAAGATTATGACAATTTACTAAGTATGATCTCAGAAATGCATTGCTAATAAAGTCAACTAATCATATTAATAATTGATATAAATAGCAGATAAAATATGATTACTTTTTTAAATTTTCAAATAAAGTGACCCTAACTCATTCATTCTCTACATATATAGATCCATGTAAATGAATATATATGTTTACTTTTGTTCTACATGTATGTGTGTACATATACACAGGTGTGAGAGTATATACTATGTATATCCATGCATTGAATAAGTTATTAAACTTTCATATCCAGATTTCCCCTGCTTATTAAAATGTAACTCCATATTTCACTCCCAAAACTATTCCATGGCAAACCTCTTTTATTCAAGTAAATTGCATTGGCATCTACCCAGTTAATTTAAAAACCTAAGAGTCACATAATTTTTCCATTTTTCACTTTACTCGTTTGTTCTCTTAGGAATTCTTCTTGCCATGACTTGTTTTCATTTAACCCTGTCCATTTCCCTGTAATCAATCTAATCAAAGCCACTCTACTCTTCTCCAGAACTATTTCATCCAGTAATACCCATGCAATAGCAAACCACTGAAAAATACTTCTTTTTTCTTTAAATCTTTACCAATGCTTGCTGTCTTTCCTCCTTTTTTTAATAGTAGTCAATCTTATGAGGTGATAACTCATTGTAGTTTTAAATTACACTTCTCTGATATTAGAGATGTTGAACTTTTTTTTTTTTTTTTTTGCAGTTTTTGGCCAGGGCTGGGTTTGAACCCCCACCTCCGGGACATGAGGCCGGTGCCCCACTCCTTTGAGCCACAGGCACCACCCTGAACATTTTTTTTCCATACATTTGTCACCCACTTGTATGTTTTCTTTTGAGAAATATCTCAAATATTCAGATCCTCTCATATTTTAATAGTGTTTTTTGTTCATTGTTATTTAGTTTTAGTTCTTTGTTTATCTGGGTATTAGCCTGACATCTGATGCATAATTTGCTGATATTTTACTAGTATGTGATTGTCTTTTTACTCTACTAATCTTATCTGTGTATTTTTGCATTGTCTGTACTTTTGAGTTTATACAAAGAAATGACTGCCCAAACCAATGTCATGGAGCTTCTTCTCTGTTTTCTTTTAGTAGTATTACAGTTTCAGATCTTTAAGTTTTGAATCCATTTTTTAATTGATTCTTGGATAAGTGGTGAGAAATGGTCTATTTTCATTCTTCTGCATTTACATATCCAGTTTTGCCGACATCATTTATTGACCAGACTTTTCATTCCTCATGAAGTGTTCTAGGTACTTTTGTTAAAAATTAATTGGCCATAGAAGTGCGAGCTTATTTATGGACTTTGGACTCTGTCCTACGAATCAATGGTTCTCTTTTTAGTCCAGTATCATGCTGTGTTGACTGCTAAGGCTTTGTATTATTTTTTGAAATCTAGTAGTGTGATGCTTTCGGTTTTGTTGTTTTTGATTAAGATTGCTTTGGCTGTTTGAGGTATATTGTCGTTCTATTCAAATCATGAGGTTCTTTTTTCTATTTCTATGAAGAATGAAATTAAAATTTTGATACAGATTTATATCAAATCTGTAGATCACTTTGGATAGTATGGTCATTTTAATGGTATTCTTTCAATCCTTGAACAAGAGCTAGGTTTCTATTTATTTGCATCATCATGGATGTCTTTCATCAATGTTTTATGAAAAACACTGTGGTATTGTAAATTAACAGAGCTATTTTGATAAGTAGTATGGAGATTTTGTCAAAAAGCTAAAAGTTGTGGGCCAGAAGTAGCGGTGGCAGCTCATGCCTATAATCCTAGCACTCTGGGAAGCCAAGTTGGGGGATCACCAGATCCCAAGAGTTCCAGACCAGCCTGAGTAGAAAATATACACCATTCCTAAAAATAGAAAAAGAACAAAAAAACACAATCTGAGTGTTGAGGCAATTACCCATAGTTCCCGCTACTCTGGAGGCTGAAGCAAGAGGATTGCTTGAGCCCAAGATGTTGAGGTTGCTGTGAGCTATTTTGCCATGACATTGTATCCAGGACAGGAGAATGAGACTCTGTCTCAAAACAAACAAACAAAAATCTAGAAGTCGAATTAGCATATGATCCAATAGTTCTATCTGGGTATATACATACAAGAATTTAAATTATAGTCAAGGAAGAAATATTTGCATTACCATGTTCATCACAGCATTATTTATAATAGCCAAGATAAAACAATGAGTGAATGGATTTTTCAAATATTGCACATATACACAATAAAACATCACTCAGCTTAAAAAAAAAAAGAAGACTGCAATAAACATTCTGGTACATATATCTTTATTATGGTGTGATTTTTGGTCTTCTGGATATAGTATTTTTTATCTTTATATATTTTTTCTATCATCATTCACCATTTGACCCTTAATCTGAGAAGCTTGTTTGATAGCTTTATTTATAGCTAATGTAAGTAGTAAGCTATTTGACTATTTTGTGCCAATTGTCCTGTCTTATTCTAGATTTCTCTCTCTTTCCTTCTCTTCAGCCTCTCTCTCTCTCATTCTCTCATATCCTATTTTGATGGATTGAGAATGGCTTTAACCAGTTTTCCTCTTTACTAGTGTGGTAGAGAAGCTCTCAAATTCTGAAAATTAATGACTATTCTGGGAATTAAATATGCAATCTTAACTATCAGATTCTGAGATCACTCAAGAAAGGGCATTATTTTCCTCCTGAATAGCAAAGAAACTTTGTATAATATGAATATTTATACTTATCCTAAATTGCATGGTAATGATAGAAGGTGGCGCCCCAGCCAGCTTGGCTGAGCTGAGGGGAGGACCTGCCACCTTGCCCTGTGGTGCTGGTGCAGCAGCAGAGGAACCCGTGCTTTGGAGGGTAGGCGGGTAGGGGTGGGAGGTAGGAGACTCCAGTAGCCAGAGGGGCCAGACATCTATTGGGGAGATACCAGGGCCTTAGTGTGTCCCTCCCCTTGAGCTTGGGCTGTACAGGGAACCCCCATTTCCCAGGCCTGATCAATTTCATGTAAGTTTCCTAGGCCTGAGAAAGGGATTGTATCCATTCATTTGTTGTGTTTTATATAACCCTAGACAAAGCACTCAAGGAAAAGCATTTTTTGGACTTGAGTCTTTCCCTCTACCAGAAGCTCTGGTATTTTCTCTGTATTCTTTTCTGTAAAATAAATCCTACCTTATCACTGACCTGTGATCCGTGGATTCATTCATCAAATCTCTTGAGACCAAGGACCTACTGAAGAAGAAATTTCGGTATATAGTAAGGTTTTTTTGTGTTTTAATTATAAGTAATTTATATTCCACAAGATACTATTTTTGCTGTATGTGGTCAAATTCTTAGACATGTTGATTATCTGATCTTCATTCCATTCTGAAACTTTTTTATGTGGAATCATTTTCTGTTTGACTGCAACACATCCTTCGGAATCATTTTTGACATAGTTCTTATGATGGAGAGTTGTTTCTTATTTGTGTATGTTCGAAATGTCTTTATTTCACCTTTACTCCTGGAGAATAATTTTGGTTTACAATTAAATTCTAAGTAGACACTTGTGTTTTTGCATTCTGTGATTTTTCACATTGAAGATAGCAGTTTGCTTTTTCAGGCTACCATTATTCCTGTCGTAGGTTACACGTCAGTCAAAATTTTCTTTCTTTTAAAGCAGTATTTACTTTTTTTCTAGTTTCCTTTAAAACTTGCTTTTTTTCCATTTTCATTATGGTTTATTATGATGCATCAAATTGTGGATTTATTCTGAATTTTCCCTTTTAAAAAATGTCGAGGTTCTTAAAACTGAAGATTAATGTTTCTTTTATTCCAAAAAATCTATCAGCTGTAATCTTGTCAGTATACATTCTAGCTTTAATGTTTCTTCTCTTTTTGTTTATGACTAGCCTGCTTTTTTCACTTGATATCTCTAAACTTCTCTTTGAGTTTATTGCATCTTGTTTTTCTGTGCTGAATTCTAGATACTTCTGGCTTATTTTATATTCAGTTCACTACATGTCATTTCTGCTTTTTCCGCTATACAATCAGGCATGTTCACTGAGTTATTAAATTTATCTTTTGATTTCTAGAATTTGTATTTGCTGTGTTACCTCATATTTTCTTCCCCCACTCATATTTCCAAACTTATTGTTTACTTGTTTAAATATAGTTAGTAGTTTTTGTTTGTTTTAAAATGTTTGTTTTAATAATCTTCGATATTTTCCATATTTAAAAGTCAATGTTGTCTTTTTCTGCCTTCTATTTGTTTTTTGGTTTTGATATTTTTTCTTTTTTTTCAGTTTCTCTGGCCTATCCAGATTAGGATACATATAAACTAACAGAAAGCCAAACTGTGACTGAAACTTCTCAGACACATATTGTTCTTTTCTAGTGTTTCATTGCTTTTTTTTGTTTTGTTTTGTTTTTAGGCAGGACAAAAGGCATATTTATGTTTTCTCATTCCTAAAATTCCAGTTAATATGAGGAAGTAAAAGTCTTGTATCTTTGATGACACTAGCCTTGAATTTGTTAATTCTAAGACTGCAAGGATGACTTATCAAAGTCTGGGAGAATTTGATATTTGTAAATGTCACCAAGTGGTTATTTGGTTCTCCCAGCACCATATATTGCATAGGGATTCTTTTTACCAGTGTATGTTCTTGTTTGGTTTATCAAAGATCAGGTGGCTGTAAGATGTTAGTTTCATCTCATGGTTTTCTATTCAGTTCCAAATGTCAGAGTCTCTAATTTTGTGCCAGTAACATGCTATTTTGATCACTATGGCTTTGTAGTAGAGCCTAATGTCTAATATGGTGATGCCCTCGGATTTGCTTTTATTACTAAGAAATGCCTTGGCTATAATGGGTTTTTTTTCTGGTTCCATATAAAATGAAGAATTATTTTTTCCAAATCTTGAAAGTATGGTCTTGAAATTTTAATGGGGATTACATTGAACCTGTAGACTACTTTGGGAAGTATAGACATTTTAATAATGTTGATTATTCCCAGTCATGAGCATGGTATGTTCTTTTATTCATCAATATATTCTGCTATTTCTTTTCTTAGGGTATCATAATTTGCTTTATAGAGGTCCTTCACCTCTTTTGTTAGGTATATTCTGAGATGATTCATTTTTTTTTTGAAGCTGCTATACAGGGGATTGTGTCCTTGATTAACTTCTCATCTTGGCTGTTATTGTCACATACAAAAGCTACTAATTTGTGGACATTGATTATATCCTGATACATTACTGTATTTTTTTCTTATCACTTCCAGGATTGTTGTGTTGAGTCTTTGGAGTTCTTCAAGTATAATATATATCATCAACAAAGAGTGAGAATTTGACCTCTTCTGCCCCCACATGAACACCCTTTATTTCCTTCACTGGCCTGATAGTATTGTCTAGAACTTTTAGCACTATGTTGAATACTATTGGCAATAGAGGGCAACCATATCTCATTCCAGTTCTAAGTGGAAAAGCTTTCAATTTTACTTCATTCAGTGTAATATTAGCTATGAGTTTGTCATAAATGTTTTCGATCAGTTTAAGAAATATGCCACCTATGCCTATATTCTGAAGTGTAATTAGAAAAGGATGCTGGATTTTATCAAATGTTTTTTCTGCATCTATTGAGAAGATCATCTAGCCTTTGTTTTTGCTTCTGTTGATATGGTGAATTACATTTATGGACTTGCATAAGTTACAAAACCTACTTGATTGTGATGTATAATTTATTTAATGTATAGCTGTAACCTATTGGCTAGGATTTTATTGAGAATTCTTGCTTCTATTCATTAGTGAAATGGTCTGAAGTTCTCCTTTTAGTTAGAACTTTTCCTGTGTTTGCAATCAGGGTAATGTTAGAACATGTTGGGAAAAATACCTTCTTTCTCAAGTTTTTGTAATAATTTCTGTAGTATGGGTATAATCTCTTCTTTGAAGGTTTGATGGGCTTCTGGTGTGAAGCCATATGGACCAGGGCACTTTCTGTTGTGAGATTTTTTATGGTTTCTTACTTCTCAGTGCTTGAAATTGGTCTATTCAAGAGTTCTATTTTTTCTTGGTTAAGACTTAAAGATATTGACCTAGGGAAAGATTTTATGAAGAAGACTTCTGTGGCAATTGCAACAACAACAAAAATAAATAAGTGGGGCTTAATTAAACTGAAAAGCTTCTGTGCAGCTAAGGAGACAACAACCAAAGCAAACAGACAGTCTTCAGAATGGGAAAAGATATTTAGAATTATTAATTGGACAAAGTCTTGATAAATGGGATTTACAGAGAACTCAAATTAATCAACAAAAAAATACCCAACAATTCCATATGTAACTGGGCAAGAGACATGAATAGAACCTTCTCTAAGGAAGACAGATGAATGGCTAACAAGCATATGAAAAAATGCTCATCATCCCTAATCATTAGAGAACTATAATTCAAAAATCACCTCTGAGATATCACCTGAACCCTCTTAGAACAGCCCACTGCAAAATCTGAAAACTGAAGATACTGGCATGGATATGGAGAGAAGGGAACACTTTTATGCTGCTAGTGACACTGCAAACTAATACAGCCTTTTTGGAAGGAAGTATGGAGAATACTCAAATTACATCTCCCATTCGATCCTGCAATCTAGGCATCTACCCAGAAGAAAAAAAAATCCTTTTACCGTAAGGACATTTGCACTAGACTGTTTGTAACAGTTCAATTTTCCATTGCCAAGATGTGGAAACAACCTAAATGCCCACCAACCCAGAAAGGGATTAACAAGCTATGGCATTTGTATACCATGGAATACTATTCAGCCATTAAAAAGAGGGAGACAGGGAGAATTTACATCTTTTGTATTAACCTGGATGGAGATGGAATGCATTCTTCTTAGTAAAGTATCTCAATAATGGAGAAGCTTGAATCCAATGTTCTCAATTCAAATATGAAAGTAGTAGATGAACTAATACAGGTATGGGTTAGGGGAATGAGGGAGTGGCAAGAGGGGATGAAGGAGAGGGATGGGGGCTCACAGTGTATGACACACCTCTTGGGGGCAGGAAACAATTATGAGAGGGACTTTACCAAATTTAATCAGTATAACCTAATTCTTTGTACCCTCAATGAATCCCAAACAATAAAACAAACAAAAAAAACATATGTCACCAAGTAGCTATATGCTTTAGTACTTCATCTTACTTATGATGATGATTTTATAAATTCTAATAGTATTTCCAAAAGAGAGATGATCATGATTATCTTACTTATTATCTTGCATTTTTCATTGATGACTTGCTCTTCCCAAGCTGACCATCATTTCTTTAATTATGTTTTATATATTATCAAATTTTATAACTTTCCCTCTTACTTAATGTTCATAGGTATTTTACAAAAACAAAACAAAAGCAAAATAACGAACTCTGTTGAATAACCTGATTTTTTTCTTTTCATTTTATCTTAATTTTGTAATTATTTCCTTTCTTCTTTAACAGTTGAATAACATTAATTCTTGTAGTTTAACAATAATCTTCTTTTACTATATTACTTTTCTCCAGGAAGTGGGGCATAGTAATGTGTGTCATAATGGGTAATAATTAGTAGTTTGTAACATTTATACTTGTTTGGAATACCAAAATTGGTATATGCCTACTGTAGAAAATCAGAGCAACAGGTAGGAAATATTTATAATATTTTAGCATAACTGCTATTAACATTTCAGGTTCTTTTCATTTTAGTTTAATAGGCTGTTTATTACAACACTGATAAGCATAAGATGATTTTTCTTTCTATTTTTGGTTAACATTGGTAAATGTTCATGCCTTGGTATTATCTCAACAGGTTTATTGCTGGCATTTATTAACAAGTGTGAAATGTTGCATGACCCGGTAGGCTCAAGCTAAGAGCAAATGTCTTAAAGATAGTTTATCTGGATTTAACTCCCAGGTCACCATCCTGTATAGCTATGGGCAGTTTCCCCCAATTGTTTAGAAGTCAATTTCTTCATGTATTAAATATGGTTATTAACAGAGCATTAGATAATACATGTAAAACACTTGGAAATGTATGTAAAACACAACTGGCATTCTTATGTTAGATAATTTTCATATTCAAAATTTTGAATAACTGGCATATGATGATGAAGAGCGTTTTGGATTTGGAAATTATATGCATTATCGTTTCCCCAAAGGTCTGAGTGGAAAATAAATAGCAAAAAAGAGTTGATGTTCTTCCCTTTCTGGAATTTTATGAGTCATCAGATTAAGATGAAAAATTATGAATATGTAGAGCAAAATTATTTTTGTGTGTGTAGGGTAAGGGGATATTTTCCTACTACAACCTGATTTTATCTGTATTGCACAGTTTCTGACTGTTGGTTCAGCTGATAATCAGAAGTGTTCTTTATTTTAGAGATCTTAGTGATATGTAATAACTGCATCACTACACATTTATATCTCTGCTATTAAATAAATTATTTTTCTCCATATGTGGCTCATCTGTACCTACCTCAGTTCATGCCATATGGACAGATAGATCAGTTCTAAAAACTCTTTTTACACAGCAACTGCTCTGTGATACAGTCAACCTTGAAGTTTTTCAGTTTGTTTAAGGAACAGTACAAGATGAGCAAAGAAACCTCTCCCATTTTAGGAGCCAGTTTTTCAGATGATGAAAGGAGCTTCTGAGTTCACCAGGTAACTGTACATAGCTGGTCACCTCCCATCTTTGAGAAATGCCAGTTGGCCCTTATTTTACTAACTTCAGTTTAGTTATTTCATGTGTCTCATTGGGCTGTCTCATCAGGGATTCAAAAGCCCCTATAATCTTCCAGGATCTTCAATTCTGAATCATAATAAGTTTCCCACAGCATGTACCCCTTTGAAGAATTGTTTAAGTTTTTCTAATTTCTTCCTAGTTTTTCTACTACATTTACAGACATTCATTTCTATTTCCATTATTCATGAAAGTATGCAAACAGTTGGAAAATCTCAAAACATGAGCCTAGTGATTTTTTTTTAAATTTTCAGTTCTTAAGTATTGATTAAATCCTCCATGAAATGCCTTTTGGATGTAATTTTCGGTAGTTGTTTCTTGCAAGAGCTTTTCTTTTTCTTTTGCTTTATTCATACATAGTCCATAGATATGATATTTGATTGTGCCAATTAGAAAGATTTTGGCAACTTGTAACAGAAGTTCACTATTCAAATGGACTCAAATAAAAAGGGAAGTTATTACCTCAGATATCAAGGAGTCTTGTGGAAGCATATTATATTATGTGGGAAGATAACATTTTTATAAAAATAATATTTCAAAATATAGTGGTTAAATACAATAAGAGATCCATTTCTCCATAGAATACTCAGAGCAGGTAAGTTGTCCTTTTCTATGAAGTCAGTCCTCTCCCAAATTTGTTCTTTTTTGTTATTTCAGAATCCTATGACATTATCTCCAGTCTTCTTTTCATTTCTGGCTCCCTGACCAAATATATGTGTTCTAGCCAATAGGTAATATTATCAAAAAGTACAAAACAAGCAATTTCCTTTCAAAGAGGTAACATGAAATTAGAACAGGCTATTCACATTCTAATTCCAAAGACTCATTCTCAAGGCCACATGTACTTGTTAAGATGGTTGGCCTAATAAAATGGAAATGAAATTTATTACTAAAAGGCAAAGAAGAGAAATAATATTAATGGAGAGGGAGAAATTAATAGCACTGGCCACAGACAGGTGTCATGGGATATTGAATTAGCAGCTCATTTATGTCATCAATGATCTGTGTGTGTGTTTTCTTCTTCCTTATGCAAGTTCTTCTCATTGTCCCAAGAATGATACCGATGGTCCAAGAGTAACAGAGTAGCCACTCCTCCTTCCATAGATATGGAAGTGTAAAATTGACAGTGAGAAATATTAACAGAGGAAATAGCTTGAAAACAACAACAACAAACAAAAAAGGCAAATAAGTTTTCTGTCTCTTTAAAACTCTTTTTTGGAAACTGAAAGCTGATATCCCTGCCTCTGGCAGTGGTCAGAAGGGGCAGAGAAATGTCTTTTGTTCTTTGCATTATACCAGATGGGGCTGGAGGGCAGTGAGGTATAGAGACATCTCAGGTGAGAAGAGGTCAAGGTTTTGACTTGGCAGACTTGGGGCAGAGATGGGAAGATAAAAGTCATTAACTGTGGTTGGACTAGTTGGACGGCAAGAGGTCCCCTCCCTCCCTCCTTCCCTTCTCTCCCTTTCTCTTTCTTTCTAATTTGAGACAGAGTCTCACTGCATCACCATGGGTAGAGTGCTGTGGCATCATCTTAGCTCACAGCAACTTCAACCTCTTGGGCTTAGGGAATCCTCTTGCCTCAGTCTCCCTAGGAGTTAGGACTAGAGATGCCTGTCGCAAGGCCCAGCTAGGATTTTTTTCTTTATTTTTAGTAGAGGCACCATCTCACTATTGCTTCAAACTTCTGAGCTCAAGCAATCTTCCCCCTTGGTCGCTCAGAGTTCCGGGATTACAGCTGTGAGCCTCTGCACCCAGCTTAGGTCCTTACCTTTAAAAACTCTGTTTATGCTTATGTTCAGGAAAAATAGGTCTTTTGAGACAAATAGTCTGCCATTCTTTTCCTCCTTTGAGGAAAAAAAATAGACTTCACTTTCCATCTTCTCAAAAACCACTTGCTCTTGTGTTTTTCCAATGTGGCCTCAAGAATAAGTATCAAATTTTTGATAACACAAGTACTGTTTAGATAGGGGATATTTAAGAGCAAAAAAGACAATTTTTTTTTTGTTAGATTTTATTTCAGGTATGATTTAACCTTAGCATAAACTCCTTAGGAGACATCCTTCCATGAACATATGCCCATAGATAGATCTATAAAGACAATCCAAGCACTGTGATCACTCAGAACAGTCGTATGATTTACACACCTGGGGCTGGGCCATGGCACCCAAGTCAGAGGTAAGGGGGTGGTACTTAAACTTGGAATTGTGTTTTCCAGGAAGCAGAGAGAGGAGGGATAGACCACAGTCACTGCTTCCTAAACAGTAACAAGTACATCTGCCTCTATTAAATTAGTTAAGTGAATCTTATTATCACCTTCCCTACTTCCCCAAACAAATAAACAAAAGTCTATATAGTTTAAAGGACTTGTACAAGGTCATACAGAAAGCTAATGGTTGAACCATATAATGTGATTTTTCCCAAAGCCTCCAAACAAATAATTGTTCATATAAATAAATAATGCAACCTATGTTTCAACATATGCTTATGTTGATAAAGCAAAAGCTATATTAAGTTTGTACACATGAATGAACAGCTAGAATTCATTGTGATACTTTCTCAAAGGGGCCTTGTTTTAACAACTGTCTTCAAGTTGTAGTTTTCCACTTCTGATCTCCGAGAAAAAACAAATGCTGTTCTTCTCTGTGACTCTGTCAGGTCCAGACATTTAAATGGTGTGGTGATTTAAATCAGGCAGTGTTGATTCTGTAGCTATTGTGTGCCCGCTGTATGGAGAGCAATGGCATGGCTGCTAGGGACAAGAGTTCTGTATGAGGAAGATGAAGGCATAGTTAAAATGGAGGCTGGAGAAACATGAGAAAGGAGCGTAGATGAAATGGATTGCAATGCTGAAAATATGAGCTATCTGGGCTTAGATTTCTTGTCAGCACGATTTGTAAGAATAGACTCAGCATCAGAATGGAAGGCTCACAATGGAAAAGACAAAGGAAGGAGAACAAGGGTTAAGTCAAGAGAAAAGTGAGAAAAAAAGGACACAAGACTTATGAAATGGGCCAGAGAGTTGGAAAACACTATATCGGGACCCTAGGGGATTCATAGAAACCTGTCACAGATTACCCTTTGGTTAATGTTTGGGCTTCTCTCTGAGGAGTAAGGAGGATTTTAGCAAGAATGAAAATGATGTCATTAGGGAAAAAGTAAATTGGACATGTATGTAGATGAAAACATGAGGTGAAAAGAATGAAATCAGTTAAACTAGTTAAAAAACACTGTAGTAAGTTGTCATTTTGGTTGCTTGCTATATAAATACAGCCATTTTGGTGTCTGCCACCATGCCTGACTAGTTTTTTTCTATTTTTAGTAGGGACAAGGGTCTCAGTCTTGATCAGGCAGGTCTCGAACTCCTGCACTCACACAGTTCCCTGCCTCAGCCTCCGAGGGTGCTAGGATCATACGCATGAACCACCGTGCCCAGCCTGTTGCTTGCTTTTTAATAAAGGTATGGGCTACTCTCATAGGCCTTGTTTGGAAACAGAACATCAAAGTGAACATGGCTAAAAAAATGGTAGCAGCAGATGACAACAGATCTCCAGAGGTCATCATTTGAAGGGGATATGTGGCCATACTTTAGCTCAAGAGAAGACAGAACTCTCACCACCTCCTCAGGTAGCAACTCTCCCGTCATTGAAAGCTCTATCCAAGTTGGGAAGAACATCTGGGAAAGGAAGTTTTATTTTAACTTCTTAATCATTGTGTTCTGGTGGGAAGAGATGATCAATAAAATCTTTGTTCATGTTTATCATGTAAACATAATATCTTATGTCTACTATATGGAAATACGTCATCAGATGGAAGGTTTTACTAATAAAACACATTATGAGAATCTGTAATAAAACATGCTACAGGTTTTACTAAACATGTGTACTGAAGAGAAGAGAGAAAGAGAAAGAAAGAGAGAGAGGAGAGAAAGAGGGAGAGAGAGAAGTAATGTATACACTTTAAACCAGTGGTAGTCAAGTGGGGAAGGTTTTCTTCCTTAGGAATCAAAGGACAAGGTCTGGAATCATTTTAGTTTTTCACATCTGGAGAGCTGCTACTAGCAGAAAGAAACAATGGAAGTGCCTCCCTCTGAACACCCCCCAAAAGCATTATCTTGCTCTCTGATGTCAATAGTGAATGGGGTGAGAAGCTCTGCTTTAAATGTAAAGGTACACTGTCCACTCAGCTTTCTTGTTTGGCTTGATACTGTGTATGCTACTGGTCATGTATTGGGCTGATTTATAGCTACACATGCAGAGGATACAGGAGCCAGATTATTTCCTCTGTGCGTGCTATAAGTAAAGCACTGGAAATAAAAAGTGTCTAAGATATTAGAATAAGTCTGCATTCTTCTCCCTGTGAATGACTTCTTATTCTATTTCGTTATTAAAATAGGTTCCTCTTCTCAGAGGCATAACATTGCTTCAATGTGACATCTCATTTAAAATTGTCCTTGAGAACAGCAGATAATAATATCTGCTGTACCTGCCATCATAATTTGGCTCAAGAGCTAAAAACCAACCAAATTTGGGCATTTTATTTAAAATTGATTAATATATTTAAAAAAAAATTTTAAATTAGAATGACACATTTCAAAAGGCCTATTTAAATCAGACCACAATAAAAAGTATGCCTTAAATTCAATAGCAAATTTGATATTAATGTAAACCTTGACGACTATGGGTAAGGAGGACTTTCTGACAAAGATTGTTAAAACTCCTGGAAATGATTGTGCAGAAAAATAGAGGCTTTTCTAGGCCTATAGTCATTAGAAATTGTCTACTTTATAATGATGAAACACAGTTCAGGGAAAGGAAATCTAACGCCTCAGATTTTATACTGGCAGTTTATTTCCAGATACAATTCTGGTATTCTGAGTCTCAGGCCTGGGCTCCTTCAAGGGCTTTAGATGTCTCAGTTTAAGAAGAGAACCCAGCCTTCTAAGGCAGTGGTTCTCAACCTTCGTAATGCCACGACCCTTTCACACAGTTCCGCATGTTGTGGTGACCCCTAACCATAAAATTATGTTCGTTGCTATTTCATAACTATAATTTTGCTACTGTTATGAATGGTAATGTAAATATCTGATATGCAGGAGACCCCCAAAAGGACACGACCCACAAGTTAATTTAAGGGATTATCTAATACAGGTTCTCTCCAGGGTAGCATTCCTGGTAACTTCTAGAACTGAGAGACGCACAAAAAAGAAAGGAAAAAAAAAAAAATTTTTGCAATGATTAAATAAGGCTTAGAAGCATTACAGACTCTACCTTTTCACTAGTATATTTGCTCCATATTTGCATATGAAAGGTATGTAAATTCATTGAAATTAAAAGCTCAGTGGACTGAAAAGATACTCAACTTTGTCTTTATTCACTTGACTATGGGATGCTAAGTTCACATGGCACTAGTAATGTTCCAAGGTCCATAGCTTCTTGCGCAATATGAAAATCAGCCAAGCTCTATTGCGGTCAATGTATTAAATCAGGTCTGTCTGTCTGAAGTGACTTTCCTTCCTTTCCTTCCTGGTCTTAACTAACTCTTCCTTACCCTGAAAAAAATCTGTCAAGTGTAGCATCCTCTAAAAAACTTCCCTGATCACTCTGGCGTAAGTGTCCCTTTGGGACCTTTAAACATCCCCTGAAGATATATTTTACAAACATATTACACCATAATAGTTATGGTTTTTCTCTCTCTCCCACTTAAGAATTTGGTCCTTGAAATTGTCTTTGTTCTCAGCTTGCATGGATAGCAGGAATAGAGTAGATATTTAATAAATGCAATTTCAATGAAACAAAATTCATAGTTTTTCTTGAAGTATCTTTAGAAAAGAAAACCTCCAACCTTTTTGGACAATAGAGTCATTCCTCTAAAACATATTTTATTTTACAGTACTTAGATCTTTCTATTATTCTGTCAGTAAAATATATTTGGTCAATAGATTGCACTAGTATTGACAATCCTGGGTGTCTTTTGTGTACATGTACGTATGTTTGCATATAAGCATATGTTTGAATGTACATGTACATGCATGTTTATATGTTGTTTTAATTATATATATTGAGACTATTCAACTTAACTGTCAAAAATAGCATAGAGATTAGAAGGGTGGTTTGGTTCACTGTAATTCAACTGATCTCTCTCCAGTGCTTTTCATGACATGATGCATTTACGTTTTGTTAAATTCATGCTTCTTTGAAAAGATAGGTGTTTCTAATGCATCTGCCTCTGTACACGAGCCTAAAATACCTATCACTTTAACCCTGCAGTGCTTTGATAAGCTGGCAATCTAAGAATAATCTAGGGATGATAGTATCAAAAGAAAAGAAGAGATACTCTGTTAAACACTTTAGAGACATTTATTCTGAGCCAAATTTGGGAACCAGGACCCAGAGCCATACCCAAGAAGCCTGAGCAAGTGGACTCATTCTGGTGGGGTTATACCTTGGTTCTATAGATTTCAGGGAGACCAGAATTACAGTTGAAGTCATAAATCAATATGTGGAAAGCATACTTTGGTTTATCCTGAAAGGGTAGGACATCTCAAAATGGTGGCTCACAAGTTGTAGATGGGTTTAAAGATTCTTGGAAGAGTTCAGCTTTGTCAAACAGAGTAGGAATTAGAGAAAAGGAGTATTTCAGCTAAGATAAGCATCTGCTGATCAGAGACAAACCTCAGGACATATGCCCAGACTCGAGAGGTTTGTTGTGTTTATTGAGGACCTACACGTATGTCTTGTATAGCCTTGGGCCTGTTAAAGAGTCATAAAGGACATCTCTAAGAATGGAGGGGAATGTGATAAGGCATGTCTGATGTCCTTTCTTATAGCCAGCAACCGTTTTAGGGTATCCCCTTGGCCAAAAAGGGGGTCTATTCAGTCAGCCACTGGAGGTAGAGGGAAGCCTTAAGATTTTATTTTAGATCACAGTTGAATGGATACAGTAAATTATATAGACATCAGAAAAGACTAAAACAGCCTGGCTGTGCCTTAAATGTGATAAGTCTCAGTAGATAAGTTTAAAATTTGTTATTTTAAATTATTTTTTAGTTGGATTTATATAAAGCAACATTTTTTTGGTCAGGTTTGTTCTGGTCTTTCCCTGCACCAGGTTGCTGACCCATGTGTTGTGACACTGCAGGAAATACTATGACAAGAAGTATGAACCCAGCACCCAAGCAGACATTATGGTATAGGTAGCCAAGATAAATAAATTGCACCCTCTTCAAATATTGTCATAGGAATTACCTCTCACCTTTCCTTAGCATCCACTTTTTCTGTTGTATTAACAGTTTGAACTGACCTGTTTTTGAACATACAGATTTATCACACATTTTCAACTGTGGCTCTTGCCCTCAAAATGAATGGCTGAACCTCGCTGCCACCTTTTAACTCTTAACTGTATCTCTTATGGACTCAGTTTATTCCTAGTCAAAATGCTTTGTGGAAAATATTGTTTTCCCAGCCTTAGGCTATGATCTTAGTCTACCTTCTTGCAATGTAAGGAGATTCCCAAGGACTACCCAGTCAATCCATCACATTTTTAAGGTTATAATGCTCCAAAACAACAATGAATGTACAAATAAAAATCTATTATAGTTATAAAGACTTCTCTTAATTTTCTTAGGAGAAACAATGTAAGAACTTCCCCTGAAAGCTCAATTTGGTGTTCAGCCATCTCCCCTACACTCACAGACTTTTTTTTCTCTAGTTGCAATCCTTCCTATAACTAGCAGCTCTCTGTTACCCTTCAAGGGAATATGGAAGAAATTAATAAAAGTGGCAGTATCCTGTAGTCTCTGGATCTGCAAGTGTGGCCTGTGGATCAGTAGCAGCAACACCACTTGGGAACTTGTTAGAAATATGCAATTTTGATTCCTATTCCAAACCCACTAAATCTGAAACTTTAGGGTTGAGGCCCAGAATTCTAAATTTTATAAATGCTATCCTGGGGAATCTGATGCCTGCTGAAGTTTTAGCAAAACTGGTATTGTGGTTAGTAGTACAGATTCTTCACATAAACTGGCTTCTGTGGACTGGATGTTTGTGTGCTCCAAAAAGTCACAAGTCGAAGCTTAATCCCCAAAGTGATAATATTAAGAAGTAAGATTTTTGGAAAGTGATTCAGTCTCAGAATCACTTCAGTGATTCATAATGTCTCAGAGCCTGCATGAATGGAATTAGTGCACCTTTTAAAGAGACTCCTGATAGCCAGTTCTCTGTTTTCTATCATGTGAAGATTCACAGTGACCCTCTGCAACCTGGAAGAGTCTTCACCAGAAATCCAACCACCCTGGCACTCTGATCTCAGACATTCAAGCTCGAGAATTGTGAGAAGCAAATCATTGTTGTTCACAAGCCTTCAATGCTAATAGCACTTTGTATAGCAGCTGGAACTGATGAAGACACTTACTCTGCCTTTTATGAATGGAGAAGCTTGGGAAATTCCACCCTTTTTTATACTCATTGGTATAAAAAGTATTTTGAATTAAAGGGCATTAGAGATGAACAGGCCCCAGGAGGGGTTTTTTCCTCTCTCTGGGTAACCAGAAAGAACCCATCAAAAGAACAATCAACTTTTCTTTTCCTCCCTGTTATCTCAAAATGTTGCTAGAAAGAAGACCAAGAAGGCAACCAGGGCAGCGCCTGCGGCTCAAAGGAGTTGGGCGCTGGCCCCATATGCCGCAGGGGGCAGTTTCAAACCCAACCTGGCCAAAAAAAAAAAAAAGAGAAGGCAATCAGACAGGAGCTAAAACCATGTCAAGATAATACCTGTCTCTCAAGTTGACTTAATTTTCAGAGAGACTCATTTAGAAGTCAGTCTGTTTCCCCATCCATTTGATGCTCCCTAGGAAACATTTATTATCCCTAAATAGAATACATATATTCCTTATCTCCCTCACCCCTCTAACAGTAGAGTATAAAAAATAATGGACCCTATTTGCATATTGGTTAATTACTTTATGATTTTCCTCTTTCGCTTATCAATATGCCTTAATTTTGAATTGATCTTTCAGCTAACTTTTGGAGAAAAAGAGAACTTTTCCCTCTACCTACACATTGGCCATGTAGCTGTGGAAAGATATTAAACAACTCTGCTTCTATTTTTTTTTTCAGGGGGGAATAGAAATAATAATAGAATTGACATAATAAGATTATGTAGTATAATTAATATAGATAATGCACTCACAAGGTTCTTGCCACATAGTAGGGTGTTTGTTATTGATAATTATAGCACTGACCAATTATTCTAACTTGGGGAAAGTGCATAAAGTACCAACATACTTGAAATATTTTACATTATTATTATAATTATCATTATTATTTTTTGTTATTCTGTTCTGCCTTCTGCTTAGAATGGGGGATATGATTAGTTTTTAGTTTTCAGAAATGTTCCTTGATTTTAATAGTAAATTAAGAAGAGAGAAAAGTATGTTTTTTCTTTCTTATTAAATAAATACCAGTCTTAGAAATGGAAATTAAAAGTGAATAATTATGTGCTGGGATTTATGGAATTAGAAAAATAAAACAAAACACTTCTCTTTGGAAGAGCCTCAGAGATCAGCTATTGCAACAGCCTGACAAACACAGAAATTTCCTTAGAAGTATCTCTGACAATACTTTTTCAGCCAGTACTTTCTCAGTGAGGAAAGTTTCACCATAGCACAAAGCAGGATGTCACTTTATTAGACATTTTTAATTGTCTGGAAAAAAAAGAAAATTTCCTTTTCTTAGTTTCTATCCCTTCACTTGCAATCTGCAGGGCAAAGTACAAGCTAATTAACCTCTAAGAGCCTCTGATTCTCCTCTTTCTCTGGGAGTAAGATAAGCCTGTCAAACTTGGAAGAGTATTCGTGACTGTTCAATGCAATGCAAAAGACATCTATAGAGCACCCAGGAATGATATCTTTCTGATGAAAAACTTTCTGCAGAATAGGAGTAGGCTAAGACAAATGGAGCTGAAAGTTTGTAATATTGCTATTTCTTCAAGGCAGATCATTGTGTGAGGTGAAATTTTAATATAAAACACAGGGTATGGAGAAAGAATTGGGCCTCACCAAAAAGGAGTCTGTGTTAAGGTTAAGGAAAAAGTCTGTGGAAACTAATGTGTATTTTACAGCTACAGAGGTTTGTTGAATAGTGATTTCTAACATATTCCTACCTTGGCAGTTCTCTTTGCTACTTATGAGATTTTCTTATTTTGAGCAATATTAGAAAGTAATTTCTAAGCTCTCCTGATTATTGAATCTTTCCTACTCCTTGATGTAGTTCTTCCTAATTATGTTTGCAAGTGTTTTGATGTCACCATTTTGTTAATGAACTCCTTTTTTTTTTTTAATCTCTTTTCTTTTTATACTCTGCAGGTTTATTTTTTTCTTTTTTCCTTCTGGTTTCCTAGTGACAGCTTCCTTTCAATTCCTCTTCTCTGTTTCTCCTCAGAAGGAGCCAGTGTCAAAATGTTAACTCAGTCGGGTTTCCCATTACCAGCTCTGCAAGTCCCCAGCCACCTCCTGTATTTAACAGTCTAAGAGCTATTATGGCCCAAACATCATTTTCAAATTGTCATGTATATAAATTCACAAGGCGCAGGAAAATAGGGAAAATATAAACACCTGTGAAATAATGATTACTGTTGCTTTACCTCATGCCCGCTTTGTGTTAGATTTATCCAGATTGTTTTATTGAAAACTGATATAGCTGTACTGTAACTGTGAAATTAATTATCAGCTAGGAAGGTTAAGGATATAAGGTGTGAACACTGCTAGTTGACAAAGGGCGACAGCTCCATCACATCTTAAAACTGGAGTAGACAATGTGAACTAGTCTTAGAACCTATGTTAACTTCATTAGTCTGTTACAATATATTCCTGGATGTCATCTCATGGAAAAGAGTTAGTCGAGGAATACCACCAGCAAAATAAATATGAAACAGACAACTTCTAGATACAGTGTTTTCTTTAACTTCAGATATTTTTCAACAGATACATGGGCATTAGCTGTCAAGTGTTAATCTATTAGGAAGTCAGTTGGGTTAGGTGAAATGGGAATATGTGGTCTGTCTTTGCAGTGTGATTTCTTGAAGAACTGACCTTTCCCCAACTATATGGTCCTGGCCACATTGTCAATTCTATACCCTATTTATGACTCTAAACTCCATTATGAATTGTGACTTTTATCAACGTGAAATTATGTTTTACCTCCTATCTTAATGCTCTTTAGCTTTGATTTCATTCAGTCTGAATA
Organism: Arctocebus calabarensis; assembly: GCA_963573935.1. Lineage (NCBI taxonomy): Eukaryota > Metazoa > Chordata > Mammalia > Primates > Lorisidae > Arctocebus > Arctocebus calabarensis. The sequence goes on from CAUYON010055838.1 coordinate 21,546, forward strand.
ATACTATCGCAGAATTATTTGCCAATCATTTTAACATTTGGCAAATACATTCATTTGAGCAGCGCATATTTGAATTGAAAGGTTATATAATCTGAAAACGCTTATTACAATTGGGATTTTTAGAAATTATTTTCATTTACATCGTAATATAAATTTCTAAGAAAAAAATAAAAACTCTGATATATACATATAATCATGTTTCTCTTCATCTTTAGTAAGTGTTCTGTAACAAATATAATCTTATATAGGGAGTAAAAGATTGAGCTAACAAAGGGATTTGGGAATTGGTATAATTATTACTTTTCTATTTTTAAATTAATCAGAATAAGGTAGTCTATTTTCCTGTAATAAATAAATAAAAAGAAAGGAAGGAAGCTAAGGAAGGAAGGAATAAAAGGAACCGCAGTGGCTTCCACAACAAGGGAATTTTATTGTTGTTGTGACACACTTTGATTCAAGCAATTCTTCTGGGTGTTTCTCTTTAAAAGGGTGACTCAGAAATCCAGGCTATTTCATCCTGTGGTTATGCGACTGCTGGGCTACAAGGCTCTTGAGTTGGTATGAAGCAGTGGGGAGTGTTTTGTATACAGCATTTCCACCCACCTTCCATCTCTTACATCACTTTCACATTTTTGCTTATTTCCTGGGAGAGCGCCTTAATTTGTCTTCTCTGCTATTAATCTGGTCTGATGCTATATCAGTTTTTTTTCTTTTTGTGTCTGCTTGCATAAATAAATTCTGCAGTTGTATTTCCAGGTTCTTTACAGTTGTTTCCTTTATTAAACAGCTGTTTTCCCCCTTCATAATGGCACATTGTTATCCCAGAAACAAAATGCTGAAGAGAGAAAAACTCTTAAACTCTTTTATAGAGACTGAGGCATTTTGGATTCTTTGCAAAATGCCAAGTATTTCTCTACATTTTCTTCTAGTTTTAATTATAATTTTTGTTGAGTGACAGGGTTATCTGAGTTTTCATGATATGTTATTATTCTTCTCAAGCTTACAAGGCTGATTTATTATTATCAAGTACTATTATTTTCTTTGACATATAATAATTATACATATTATGGGGTACAGTATGATATTTCAATACACATGTGTATATCATATGTAATGATCACATCAGAGTGATTAGCATATCATCACCTCAAATATTTATCATTTCTTAATGTTGTAAACATTCAAAATCCTCTTTTTTAGATATTTGAAAATACACAAAAGTTATTGAAATTGTGTTTAACTATAGTCACCCTGTGGTGTTTTTTCATGTATTTGTTCTTTGAGAGCTGAGGAATGACCTTACTGACTCAATTGAGTTAGGTATGTGAACCAAACTTGATCTTGATTCCTTCAGATGCCTCTTTTCCCTGCTCATGCCTCTAATTTCAGCTTAAGGTAAAGCTTTATGTGGGCCATGGCTTACTTTACCGTGGTAGTTTCTTACTGCACTCAAGAGTCTTGCTGTCTTTCCTTGGGTTTCTTACAGGCCAACATTTTGCAACAACTTGGAATTGTGAGGATGCTAACATTCTTTGAGATAACTTTAAAAAAAAGTAGAAAACATCATCCAAAAGATTAATTATGGGGAAGTTTCTTGTGCTCTTCAAAAGGATCAGGTGAAATCTGGCTCCTGTTACCTACATGGCACCCAACTTAATAAACACAGCTGTATTACCTTTTTTTCTTTTCCCATTTCTTTCTTCACTGGCACTTGTTCCTGTATCCTGGTATTCTCAAACACATTTACGCTCTGATTTTGGAGTGAACCAGGTTACAACATGGATTTTTGTCAACTACATTATTGGCAGACCCCTCCTCCATTTTTCAGATCTATGACAGTTGTTGGATTATTGACATAACTCTTAATTTTTTTTCTTCCTAGTTTATTAAGCCACTAAACAGGACAATTCTATGCACTAAAGTGAGTGTAGCATCATCCCGAAGTTATTTCCTGGTTCTATCAAACCAGGGCATATCAAAATGAAAAATTTCTAGTCTTATTTCTCAGCAGAACCTCTGTTTTATCTATTGATTTTCTACTTCCCTATATGATGTGCTGCTATCCTTCTTCCTTTCTCTATGGCCTATTGTTTTTTGGTAATTAGTAGTTTATATTTTGATAGAGAAAAAATAGGTAGCAACAGAGTCAGACCAGGAAGAAATAGCATCCAATAGTCTTATCAAGACCAATAACTATGTCAAAAAGAGACTTTTAGAAAAAATTTGGAATGGAACAAATCTAGGGCCTCTGGCTCTGGAGAAAGAAGTGTGGGAAAGAATGCATCATTTTCCTTTTCAAACTAGAGTGTTTTTATTCAGGGACAAATACAGGAAAATGTGCTGCCCATCAACTCAAATGCTAAATTGAGCTGCAGAGACGTTAGACTGAATTTACAAGGGTCTTATTTGAGAGAATTTTATACGGTCTGCCTTAACTTTTGATTGTATTCTCAGTTTAATAGGGTATGTGCTTCCACAGGAAATAGGAAAGTTGAGATATGCAAAGCAGGGATTTCTATTTAGATGCCACACTAAACTTTTAGAACCTGTAGTTTTATTCTTTAGCAGTTTCTAACTCATAAGGAAATGATATTATCTTGCATTTTCCAGTTTGCTAAAGCAAATTAACTACATTGTTGACTTTCTGTAGTCTCCCTTAAAATGGAAAAAGCAATAAAAATGAAATAATGGTAATAATCACAGTTGCCGGAAGGTTTTTATCCACTGTGCATATAGAGAATGCAAGCACCCATAAATGAAAACCCATATGACCAGATCTTCTTCAAACAGGTCACTAATTAGCTTCTATAATTAATATCTTACTGTAGTAGGGAGAGCCAGGTAATTATCTGGTGTGTTCTAAAGGTGAGTCACCCCATTTTAAGTAGCCATCATCCTGGAAATACAATTGTAGAATAACAACTTCTGCATGGTTAAGAGAGTCATAAACCTCTTCAGCAGTTCTAACTACAGCTGTATAAAGCACCTTTTCCTGTCTGTATCAGCAAAAAGATCGGACATAAAAACTTTATCTTTTTGACCATGGTGCCAATGAACAGTTTCTTTTATTTTTTAAGACAGCCATATTTCTTAATACAAGAGAGTTAAACTATTTGAACATTGCTTGTGCAATTAGAATTTAGCTCTTTAATTTTTGAATTCATCTTTCATATATTTCTACTTCCTAACCTAATCAACTAGCCTAGTATTTATTCCTTCTGACTGGCTATTTCCCATATAAGAAAGACGTGTGTCTAAATAGAATGATTAGAGAGAATCATGAGGAAAATGAATGGATCAGAGTTTATGTCATTCATTAAAAGGCATTGAACATAATATTTTCTTTGTTTTTCTGTCTTTCTTTTATTTTTATTTTTTTTTTGTATTTTTTTTTATAATTTTATTGAATCATAATTCTTACATTGGTGCAATCATAGGGCACGATTCATATACATTCAGAAATGTTTTGATCGTACTGTTACAGTTAGCCTTCATGGCATTTTCTTGATCACTATATAAAGACATTGATACTCTACATTTAATAAGTT
>CAUYON010055841.1:0-22788 GCA_963573935.1 Arctocebus calabarensis
AATATGAAGCTAATTTATAGCTTTTATATGAAGGCTAAAACCCAATTATAGCATAGGAATACAGGGAAAGGGAGGGGAGGGGGGGGAGTATGGGTGGAGGGAGGGCAATTGGTGGGATCACACCTATGGTGCATCTTAGCAGGGTAGTGGGGAAACTTATTAAATGTAGAGTATCAATGTCTTTATATAGCGATCAAGAAAATGCCATGAAGGCTATCTGTAACAGTATGATCAAAACATTTCTGAATGTATATGAATCGTGCCCTATGATTGCACCAACGTACAGAATTATGATTCAATAAAATTATAAAAAAAAAAAAAACAAATATACTCTTCTTTAGTTTTGTCCAGGAAACCCAGATAGTTCTTTGTCACGAGGAAATGCTATTTGGAAAAGGGACTTAATCTGAAAGTACAATGAAAATAGGTTTCTGAGGACCCAAACTGCACGTATACATCGCTGTAAGATGGGTTTTTTCAACAATTATAAAAACAGGGAGATGCCATTCACCAAAATGGCAAAACACAAAGGGAAAGAAGAGAGACACCCGATACGTGTCCTCTAGGCCTTTTAGAAACATGGAATTGTTCCTTTGGCCACATACATGTTAACCTACAAGAAAGGTGATATTGTAGACATCAAGGGAACAGGTACTGTTCAAAAAGGCCACACAGATGTCACCATGGCAAAACTGGAAGAGTCTACAATGTTACCCAGCATGCTGTTGGCATTGTTGTAAACAAACAAGTTAAGGGCAAGATTCTTGCCAAGAGGATTAGTGTTCATATTGAGCACATTAAACACTCGAAGAGCCGAGACAGCTTCCTGAAACGTGAGAAGAAAAATGATCAGAAAAAGAAGGACGCCAAAGAGAAAGGTACCTGGGTTCAAATGAAGCACCAGCCTCCTCCACCCAGAGAAGCAAACTCTGTGAGAACCAACAGAAAGGAGCCTGAGCTCCTGGAACCCATTCTCTGTGAATTCATGGCAAAATAAGCATTTAACATAGCACACAGGAGTGGACCCATGTTTTTAGGTGCTGGAACCTATTCATTCCACATGAGCTCATGGCATAATAGATGTACAGCATAGCACACAGGATAACCAACAGACCCCATGTAACAGTGATATAAGGTGCTGGAACCCATTTCCCATGAATTCAAAAGTCAATCAACACTTTGTCACATTCAATGGCAAGGTGCCTCCCTGAGCTACTGGAACCTCCTTTTCCCTATGAATTCATGGCATGGTAGATAAAAATAATAGCCTACAGCTCCTGTAAAAATGTTTCTTGTTCACTCACTAAAAGTGTGATATTTTTTCCCGGAAGAAGTATTAAAGCGAATTTTAATGTGTCCTAAAAAAAAGGAATTATAAGACCAATTTTAAAAATCACCATAACACATGTGGTCATCAATTAATCAATGATGAGAATTAAAAAAAAAACAAAAAACACCACTATCACAACAAAAAGAATAATTTACTCACCTCCTTCCAAGGTTGGAAAGATGGAAGTAAGCCTCAGATGAGGTTGGAAACTAATCAGCAACCTTAAGATTGTTTGAAAGTGTCTGTTAATAAGGTGGGAAGCGCTCTTGGTACATGATAATGATTTCATTTGAGCAACGATATCTTGCCAAACATGCTTAAGTATACACACACACATATACACACATACAAGTCTATACACACAGACATACATACACCTCAGCAAAGATGCTTAAGTATATACATATATATATATATACACACACACACATACAAATATATGTATATACATATATATGCACACATATATAAAGTATATATACAAATATGCACAGACATACACCTGAGCAAACATGCTTAAATCTCTCTCTCTCTCTATCTATAGCTATCCATCCATCCATCCATCCATCTATCATTAGTTTTTATTAGTTTTTAAAGTAAAACCCTTCCTTAGTTCAGACCCCCTTTTGTGGACTTGTTGCCTGGGAGTCAGGAGGGGGCCCTGCTGAGCCCTCCTGGAATGAGACCGAGTCAGGATTCCTTATCCACATCTCCGTCTTCACCTCTTCACACCTTCCTGCTGTAAGGAAGCTGGAATAAGGAATGCCTACCAAGCAAGGTAAGAGCCTGCTCAAGTTCTATTTGAAAAGACACAAACAGGACATTTTTTCCCCTCTGTAAAGAACAGAAATAGTACACCAAGTGGGAGTTGTAGATAGACAAATTTTATCTCAAGAGAGAAATGTGCCAAAGGTATAGTATGATGAAAAGACGACCAAAGTCAGAACCAGAAGTTTCAATTTCATGTCCTCCTGTTAATAATCATAGGAACTTGGGTGAATTTCTTAACCTGTCTGGACCTCGGGTTGTTTACCAGGCAAAATTGAAAAATACTTGCTCCAAGTACCTCTCAGGATTGCTAATGATGATGACATTAAACAACATATGTGAAAGCCATCTGCGAAGGCTGAGTGGGATATACAATGTGTTATTGTTGTTATAGTTGATATTATTATTATTAGCTTCACGAGGCCTGATATGACTTGGTACTTGGTTACAACCCGTTTTGTTGTTTTAATAACATTCCCATAGCCCAGAGCTATAGTTTTGGAGCTCTCTGTGTTCAGGCTGGCACGTTCCGTGAACCTGCTGAAAAATGATGGCTGATAACCAAAAAGAGGAATGTAAGAAATTCGTGGGCTGCTCACCTCCAGCCTGGATTTATAGTTCTTGTCTTGCTGGCCAGATTCTCTCTGAAGTTGTAACCCTTATATGTCAACAGAAGTCTCTGTGCTCAGAAGAGAAGAAAGGAGGTTCCTTAAATTCTTATTATCTTTTAAAATAGATAAATGCACACCAAAAAAACCCAAAGCAGAGGTGAGGCAAGGCAGAGTTGCTCTGCATTTTCCAGAGAACCAGGGTGCACAGTGCACAGTTAGCCCAGTGATTTGTTTTGGGGGGAGGGAAGAGGGTGCTGGGGGGTTAGAAGCCCTCTTTCACAGGTGCATAGGCCGGGAGATGTTGGCTTGACGGCCTGGGCTAGGTTGAGGTCTGGAGCAGAAGGAGAAGCATAGGTTCTTGGGCCTTATGTATCCTCTGCGTTTTCACGTTCTCCAGAGTATTCTGCCTAAAAGTCGATGCAGAATTCTTTCCCTGAAGCCATTCCTGAAATTCCACAGAATAAGAATGTAACCTGTTCAGGCAGCAGCTGAGCTTCTGGGATTGGGCTCAGGTCCTTATACTCAGAGAAGGACACCCATGCATGGTCCCATGGCCACATGAGCCTCGTAGCTGAGTGTCTAGGAAACATTGGAGTTGTGGCCTTTCTTTTTAAATTAACTTCTTGAACTATTCTGTGTGTCTTTCTTTCTCTTTCTTCTCTTTTTACATCCCTTTCCCCCTGGTACTTATGTGGTGTTCACGCTTCAGAATCTCACTCTTCTTTCTTCCCCCTTCATTTCTGTTACTCAGGAGAGATGTGTTAACGTCTTTGTGACCTGTTTTCCTAATCTGTGAAATGAGAATAGGATCTTCACTTACTAGAAGGCTGAGAAAGATTATATACCTGTTGGTTCTCTTTCTTTGCTTTTCCTGTCTATTAGTTTACCTTTGAAACCTTTTCCATTTCTTCTCCACTTTTTCTTTTCCCTTTTCCTTCTTTCTTTCCTTCTCTGCCTGTCCCTCGCTTGCTGTCTCCCATTTGGCTTTCTGCTCACAGTAAGCCACTGGGACACATTGCATTTTATCATCTGGCCTCCTCTCCTGTGCTTCCTGCGCTCCCCTGTGCTCTCAGGCCAGGGTTGCTGAACCCTAGACGATTACAGAGGCACAGTGTGATCGACGGTCTAAATCTCTTCCCATGCTCAACTGCAATTGGTGGCATTTTCTTTTCCGATGTAAACTAACCCAAGAGGAGGTAGGCTGGAAGTCTTGCAAACCACTAGGATTACTTGGCGCTTGACATATTCAAAAGGTCTTTCCTTTCTGAGAATGTAGCATGCAAGACACTTTGATTCCCAACAAGTCCAACTCCAGCCCTCTCAAAGCTGCCTCTCAGTGCTCAACGCTCTGGAGCTACAAAACCTTGACCATATTTATGTACCTGAGGAAAAAATGGGGAATGGATTTCATTGAAACTATTCAAACATTCAGGGAGTATATTCCCTGCCAGGAATAGTATAACCTATTGAGTTGGAGAGGGAGACTTGATGGTTAGAGCTGGCTTGGACCACTCGGCTTTTGTTCATCCCGTGGTTCTACCGCATGCCAGGTACAGAAGAAGTCACCTGAGAACAATGGTGGACAGCTGGGCGGAGAGAAAGCAGGTAAGTAGACCGCTTCTCACCTGTATCACAGGTAAACCTGACGTTTGGGGGGTGTGGTAGCGGTGGTGAACCTCTTTTCTACCTGTATTTGAGGTAAATCTAGGATTTGGGGGACCCACTTATGGTGGTGATGGCTGTCCCAGCCCGAGGCCATAGAAGGGTAGGGCTTCTCCAAGAGAAACCCCTGATTTGAATCCAAAGGGGGGCGTGAAGAAGGTACTGGGCAGGAGGAGAGAGAATTTTTCCGAGGGAGAAAGCAGTGTGTTTCCAGAACAGGAGATGTGACAGAGAGAATTTTGCATGTGGGGGCTCACTTTCCATGTCACAGGGTTGGTGAGTGTGGGGTCAGGGATTGCCGGGGAGCAAGCAAGGGAAATGGAGGCTGGGAAGCCTTCACTGTCTGGGAAGGTGTTTGAACGTTGTCCTGAAGGCATACGTGAGTCCTTAAGGACGGTTAAATGGAAAGAGTACGTGACCATGTACGTTACTATAGGATCTGACTTCCAGCTCCCGTGGAATCCTTGATAATAAGAGAGCAAGACTGGGCTCCGAAGCCACAGGCAGGACGGTGGCTCTCGGCCTGGCTGCTCCTGGAATCACCGAGGGAGCTGTAAAGAGTATGACTGCCTCTGTTCCACCCATAGAGACGCATGTAATTTGTCTAGGATATCGTCTGGGCTTTGGAATTTTGAAATTCCGAAGGAGAGCCTCCTATGCAGCCAAGTCTGAGAACCCCTGATTTAAGAGACACAGAAATGGAGCTACTGAAGGACCCTTGGGCTGGGTCATGCGTAGGCAGGTCCATGCTCTAGTGCTTCTTGGAAAAAAAAAAAGGTTTTGTTCTTCTAGAAGTAGTTAGGAGGTCAATAGGTGGGGTCTCAAGTAACTGTACAAGGCCTGAGTCTTTCCTTAATGGGAGTAGCAAAATGTCAAGGATGAACTGATCAGTGACAATTGGGGTAGGTGAGGTGGGCAGAGAATGACATAATGTACTTAGAACACAAGTTATTTCTGAATTGGCATACAGATAGGATACTCAACACCCCGTCCCCACAGACCATTTTGTCTAAATTGGGCTTTGATTTTTCTTCCTCAAATTGATTGGGATTGAACAGAAATACTCTAAATAAACCACATAGCAAGTTTTATATTTAGCCTGCCAAACTATGGCTGATTCGTGAACAATCAAGACAATGACTATCACCAAAAGCAGCTTTTATTTGAAACTTGAAAAAGGATTTATTCCTTTTCTTTCTTTTGTTTTTCCCTGCATTGTTTTCCGAGGTGAGTACAATGTGGAGTGTGGCACACGCCACATTTCCCCTTTCTGTTAGCCCTTCTAAGAATCGCTCAGCCTGAGAACACCGGGAACATTCAGGGCACATCCGAATACCATGGAGTTAACCCCTCCATGCACAGAAGGGCTCCCTGGCTTCACAGCTGGGGCTTTGCTGTGGGCTTTCAAAAACCCATCATGCTGGCTGAGATGATGTGACTTAGGGGTTAAATACAGTTTGCAATTTAAAAAAAAAAAAAGGGCTTGATCTGTTAGAATAGGGTCCTGAAGAACATGTAAGGCTGACATGGTTTGCAACATTGGAGAAGGTGGGAGTGCAAGCTCCGAGGCCCTCAACAACTCGGATTTGGGCCTGGAATCAGGAGAAAGACTGTACTGGGGCTCCTATGACTCTCATCAACGTATAAGCCTTCCTGTGGAAATCCCTGACGCTACCTTTGACAACATGTTATTATCTTACAATAAAACCTGTCCCCAACCCCCCTAGTCCTTCTGCCTCCTCTGGTTTCTAAGAAGGTGTCAAACAGTTAACTGTGGGGGGATGGAGTGTTAAAAAGCAGATTTTAAAAGTTCCCGGTGACGAATCTTTCGGGGGTCCGAGATCACACTCTCTCATTTTGTTTTATTTTACTTTTTTTCACTGGAGTTGAATTAACAACAACAAGAGAACGCCTCCAGGTTTACAGTTGTATGGCTTATTGTGTATATATCCTATAAAACTGAAAACCATATGGAGAATTCTGCTTTCTTGGCTTTTTGTGTGTGTGTACCAGGAAGTAGTAAAATGTTCTGAGATGCTATTAAGTCCTTAAGTTACAAAATCAAGATTCCACCTTAAAAAATTTTCCATACTGTACGTCGCTGCACAGCCCGGGGCGCTGACTGCCTGCCAAATATCTATCAGAGAGTGATTTATGATATATGATACGGTCCCCAGCCCGAGTGGAGACTGCGTAGTTGAAACATGAGAAAGGGGAGGCCTTGCTTTCTTGAAACCACGATGACTGGTTTCTGTTTGGTTTTTCCAAGAGGACATACAGTACAAAACGTGCCACATTCTACAACACCCAAACTTATGTAAGAAATGGAGCACGATTCGGCTAAAAACACTTGATTTCTCCTTGCCATTCGTTAACCCATGACAGAGGGGCTGTTCGCTGTTTCCTCCCCATCCCCACCTCCCCTTCGCATCACATCGACTGAGCTCTGAAATAGAATCAAATGGCTCTGTTCTGGCAATTAAAATATTTTCAAACGAAATCTCAACTCCATGTTTTAAACGTTTCATGTGCTTCCGTTCTACGATGACTAAGAATGTATTGTGATTTCTGGTGTTCTCTGTTCTGCAAATGTTTCCTTGCAGCTGTGAAGGAGTACATCTCCCATATGGCTTTCAGGACACTCGGCGGCACGCTCAGATAAAGCAATATGGACCCAAAAAGGAAAAGGAGAAAAGAAATGCAACCCTTTTTCCTTCGTATCGAAACCTCTGTGGCTTGTAACTTGGCATTCTCAGTTATTGCTGTACAAAGGACGGTGTGATTATTTGCCTTTCAAACATACTACTAGGAGTCATATCGCTACAGGTTGTTTGAATAGTCTATTGGTGAATGCTGAGCGTTTCTATTGCTGCAAACATTTGCTTTTTTTCTACATATAAAAGAAGCTATGCTCTGTGAAGAAAATTCACTTAGTACAGAGCAGTACATTAAAGACAATACACAATGACACAACTGGTTTTCCAAGTTACCTTATTTCATTTTTTTCAATGCCATTACCTATTCTTTTGAAAATGTGATTTCTAATTTATATTATCACCATATACTTGTTTCCTAATCATAAGACCTTTAGGGTATTTATATGTTTTTTGAGACAGAGTCTCACTTTGTCACCCTCGGTAGAGTGCCATGGCCTCACAGCTCACAGGAACCTCAAATTCTTGGGCTTAAGCAATTCTCTTGCCTCAGCCTCCCAAGTAGCTGGGACTACAGGCACCCACCACAACGCCTGGCTATTTCGTTGTTGTTGTTGCAGTTGTCATTGTTGTTTAGCAGGCCCCGGGCTGGGCTGGGCTCGAACCCTCCAGCCTCGGTGTATGTGATCAGCGTCCTAACCGCTGAGCTATGGGCACCAAACCAAGTATTTATATTTTTAATGGAAATAGTATGACCAGCAACATGATAACACTACATATGGATCTTTGACCCCCTTTCTGTTTATTTCATTTGGATAGATATTCCATAACTGGCATTGTTAGCTCAAAAAATACGAACCTATTTTGATAATCTTGTTACATATTTCATATTGGTTTAGAAAGTCTATGCTGTCTGTTACAGTCACCACTATATACATTTCTTTACTCTGGTAGTTGGCAGTTCCTTAAATCTTTGCTAATTCAATACATATAAAATTTAAAAATTAGCTTTAACCAGTATCATCTTAATTATAAAATGAAATATTTTTCTTTAGTATATATTTCATTAAATCCTGAACTTTTGCTGGCCTGGTTTAATAAGCTTTCCCCAAACTCAAGTTCTGTATAACAGAAATTTCTCTTGAGAACTCTGTGTATGAACATTTCCTTGTAATTATGTAGGAATTAGTTTTCTATTAGGGCTGCTGAGTCCAGAATGGAAATCTGACCAGAATCTGAAAAGATGGTTTTAAAACTGGGGGTGTCTTAAACTCAGATGTCAGTGGCCTCAGGATCTAGCCAGTGTTTCTAGGCCAAGCTGGTCTTCTGTGAGGACAGTGAAAGTCCAGCCTTCCTGGTAGCTGTCCCTGACAGGTGTGTGTTGACCCAGATATAATGGGGTCTATTGCTTTTTTTCTTGATGCAGCCCACGAATTTGTAACCTATTTCACAGATGATTCTTGAAATTAGGATGATTCTGATAAGGCATTTTTTGATCATGTTTATCTGGTTTATCTCAAAATTATTCCCACAAATGGCCTCCATGACTTGTTTTCATGTGCCAGGGTTATTGCTAGTTTGTCCTAATACTTTGTTGAGAGGGTAAAAGGACTGGGTAAAAGCCAGTCCTACAAATGCCTCTCAAATTTCCCCCAGTTTTCTATTGTCCAAGTTATGATTTAGTGAGCACCTATTACATGCCAGGTACTTTTCACACTTGGTCTCATTTAAAGTTCATTATAATCCAACGGAGTTTGGATAGTGATGCATTGTCACAGGTAAAAATAACCTCCGTGAGGTCAGGTCATTTACCCAGGGGCATAGAGATTATAAACAATATTTGATAAATATGCAGAGGTTCAAAGTTCCCATTCAATAATTATACAGAGACTGTAGGAATAGACATATCAATAACTCTCCGGGTAACTGTCCAGTGACTAAAAAAGACAACCGAGGATCTTTTAATTATTTACATGCAGCTAAACTCTTTTACCTACTCCCTGAAGAACACATGTCATAGTGTTTCAAAGTCATTTTTCAAACATTTTGCTGTAGATTAATCATTAGTGAGAGACGCCCACATTTCTCAGATCATGTGCAAACCATGAAAGAATTGCAGAAATTTACCCAGTGACCTCAGACTATTTGATTTATGCTACAGCTTTGGTTGAGCACCTTGCATTTCTATGCATATGTCTTGCAAATTCTTTTGCTTTATGGTTTAACAGCAAGGCATTTACCCTCTGAGTCGACCAGTCCAGGTGTGCCCATAAAAAACAGGGTTGATCATTTATGGAAGCCAACCATGGAATATGTAAAAGGTGCTTTGAGGACATGCTCTCAGTATCCACTCTTAGAAACCTGTATTTCAACTTCTCCAGGGCTTGCAATATTAAAGATCAGGCTTCCTAGCCTCTTCAGCCTCTGCAAGTTCAGATAACTTGTTGCTATTTTTGAATATAAATGGACCTTATTAGGCATTAAAAGAACTGCCCAAAGGTTTTTTCCTCTTTCTCATTTTGGTGTTTGGATTGTCAGAGGAAGTCTTGTGCTTTGAGACTTGGCAAGGCAATGCCTTCAAACAAACATCCTGTGGACAAAATTGTTAGGCCCAGCACTCGGTGTTCCAGGATGATTGACAGGAAGCAGCGTGTGCTGTGAGGAGGGAGGACGGACTCTGAGCAGGGCGGTCCAGTTCCCACACACAATAGCCAGGCTCCCAGGGAGCCGCACACCTTCTTTTTCCCATCTGCTGGAGGAGAAGCTTAAATGCTGGATCATGGTGGGAGTCAGAGAGATTGTGGGCTGGCGGGGAGGTGTAAGGAACTCTGGTGCTCAACCCAGCAATTACAAACAACCTTTTTGGGATAGAAACTTGTAGATATGCAGATATCTGGGCTGAGGGCTTGGATCGGGTGGGACCAAAAAGGAGCCATCCAAAGAATCATGACCAAAGTTAACACCGGTCACTCTGGGGACCAGGGCTGGACGAGGTGAGCAGAAGTGAGGAGAGATCTGGAAGAGGAAGTGACATGAAACTCACAAGTAATAGAAGATAGACATTTAAAAATTCCAGCTATGTGTCAGGATTTTGCATATGTTTATGCATTTGGTCCTAGTGCAGGTTTTGGAGGCAGGTATTACGTTATTGCTCCTGGACGGTTAAAATGAGGTGCAGAGAGGTTAAATGAAGTTGTCCAGTGTGACAAAGTTAGACCCTGGCACAACTGCTATTTGAATTCCATTCAGTCTTTCAGTCCCCCAAACGCATGCGTTTTATTCTATCACATTTTCCCCTAAACTTGTCTGAGTCCCATGTTCTGTCTCTGCTTCAGTACTGGTGGGGAAAATATGCAGAAGAGACCTTATCTCTTTAGCTTAATCTACAACTTTTAATTTGTATCTTCCACTCCTGTCTTCCCAAACTCTCACTGCTGTCTGACTAATCAAGTATTTCATATCTCCAGGTCTTTTCCACGTTACTTCTTGTTCTGTAACAACTTTTTCTTCACCCTAATACAATTTACCGCTCACACTTCAAAGTACAGTTCGAATGCCAATTTCATCAAAGGGCTTGTGTATCTCACTGTCTCTCGCTCTTCCAAGTAGGATCAGTACTTTCTTAACACTCGTCTTACAGTAATTTGTATCTTCTTCTGTTATAATTATCACATTATTTGGAATCCGAGTATCCCTAATTGTTACTAAACCATAAGTAACAATAACAAAAATTTAAACACATTAAAATTCAGACCTATCTTTTGAATGACTTGGTAGTACTCCATTTAGATAACTACTAGGCTTCAATACTAATATTCATAGAGAGCTGCTTCTCCCTTCATCTCAAGACTCCCTAGTAAGTTCCTTACCAGATTTTATGAATTAATGTAAAATGAAAGAGAGAGCAGGGACGTTGGGTGAGCCAGAGGGAAGGACTCCTTGGATAATTCCCTTCCCTCCCTCCCTCCCTCTCTTCCTTCCTTCTTTCTTTGCATAAATAGTTACTGAGTATCACTTATGAGTTTGATGCCAGGATAGTTACTGGGGATACAATGGTGAGAAGAATCTGTACACTTTTCTGCTCTTATGCAGCTAGAGTTCATTGAGGAAGGCAAAAGTTAACAAATACAACACAAAAAGCATACAATTGTGAGCTATATGGTGACATAAAAAAAGCCAAGAGACTATATAAACATAATTCAGATGGGCCTGACCTAGTCCGAGCAACAGGAGAGTTGTGTTTGACACTCTAATGTGAGCTTTCCAAGAAAGGAGTTAAATCGACCTGTGATGTACGCGTATGTATGAATACACAGGGTATGTGTTCTATACCATTTTCTGTTTAGGAAACTTCTTTCCCTCTTTGTAGCAAGACTAACTGCTGTTTCATATATTCTTAAAGTTGCTGAGAATGGAGAGAAAATGGGGGGTGGGGTGGCAGGACAGGCCGCTCAGGATTATTCCATGAACCCAAGCCCTTAGAAGTACTTCATTAAAGTTTTCATGGAATGTAATCCTACCCGTAAACGTCCATCTCATCTGGGGCTCCATGCTGTATCTGGGTGTGTGCATCTTACAAGGAACTTATGATTTGGAGAGGCCCAGTGGCTACAGTGCCGGAGGCCGCCGCTGGAGGAGAGAGGACGTTAAAAGCCAGCCTACCGTTGACCTGCACGATTTGGAAAGCCACGAGATGTGATGCAACCATATAGCAGGCTGCCTACCGGCCTCCCATCCCCCCCTCCCTCTCTTCTTTTCTTCTTCTGAAACTGATTTTGGTGAATTGTAGAGACCACATTGGGGAAACCATCTCAGATCTTGTATTTTCTTTGGTGTTGGGATGGCTGTGACACATGTAGATTTGTAAACGTTTCCATTCCCAGGATTTCTGTTCAGAAAACAAAAATTCCACACCTTGGCATTCAAAACTCCCCACCGCTGGCTCTGATCCCCTCCCCCAGCCCCATGTCCTCTGTCTTGTCTGCCCCAGGCCAGCTGGTCTCCTTGTTTGTGGAATGGTCCTGCTTCCTTTGTTCCCGTTAAATCTCCCAGGGCCACCTACCCCTCATGCACTCCAGATGATTCACCTACCTCCACTCTAATAGCAATTAAAAAAAATTTTGGATTAAAGTGAGGGTACATATAATTAGGTTACACTGTGTTTGTAAGATAAAGTCCAAGTTGTGGTGGTGACCTTCGTCCAGAAAGTGTGCTGCTTACCCGTAAACTCGACCTGTCAGGTGGGAACTTACTAAGCTTCCTCCTGCCTCCTATTTCTTGAATTTGAGTTTTTTCTCTTATGTGTGAATGTTGCTGTTATTCTACAAGTTTCAGCTTAGTATGGAAGTTTCAGCTTAGTATGGAGTACATGGGATGCTTGTTTTCTCTTTCAGGTGTTTACTTAGGCGGGTATTCTCCAATTCCATACAAATTGTAACAAAAGATACAAAATCTTCATCTTTTTAATGGTTGAATTATATTCCATGATATACACACACACACACACATATATACATATATATATCTTATATATATGCATCTGTGTATATTTGTATGTATCTGTGTGTGTGCATGTGTATATATGTATACATGTGGACACCCCCCCCACAAACACACAGTTTATCAATCTGTTCTTATGTCAAAGGACACTTGACACAGATGTTGTTTCCACACCTCTGGGATTGTGAATTGAGCTGCTACAAACATTTAAGTGAACACGCCCTTGTGATAAAAGGCCCTACCTAGACTCTAGTGCCCCCTCTGCCTTGAACTCACAGCACTTTCAGCTTATTTGGCGATGTTCTCTGTGTAAGTTTGGAGAAAAGCTTGTTTTCTCACATTGTATTGCTGAGGAACTCATACTGTTATATTATCTTTCCACTCTCTAGTCCCACTGTCTCCTGATTTTCATAAAAATCCAGGACCTTGTCTTTTATTATTTTTTATCAACCTGGCTGTTTGAAATGCTGCATTATCTGAACAAATCATATGTCTTTGATAAATCACCTGTTTATTTATTGGAGGGATTATTTTCCATACTTAAAGTATCAGATGAAGGGTTTAAAGAGGAGAGAAATAATACCTATTGATTAGATATCACTTATTAGGCACCTAATCCTTTCCTAGACCTGGCAAATTAATAATTTTTATATCCATTTTATAGATAAAGACATTTCACTTAGAAGTTTTGTGCTATTTGCCTAGAATCATACAGAGTATGTGTCAAGACTTGGTTATCTTTTTTTCTCCCACAAAAATGTCTTCATTGAAATATTCATGAAACAATGTTCAGTGGGCACCATTATGTGTCTGGTAGTGGAGAAACAATGATGGGTAAACATCTACTCAGCCCTTATTTTCATGGTAGTTAGGTGAGTAGGAAAATACATGCAAACCAATGGCCCCAATCAATGAAAAGCTGCAAATGTGGGAAATGGTACAGTGAAGGGATCCATCTACTAAGAGATAAGTACGTGATCTACTAAGAGAGTAAGTAGGTGATCTTCCTTGGGGAAGGAAGGGAAGTCTTCCTGTTGAAATCATGCTTGAACTGGACATGTAGGACGAGGATGAGTTAACCAAGAGTGAAGAGGGAAGGAAAACTACATCCTGAGAGAGATCAGAAGGTGCAAAGGTCCTGTGGCAGAAAGAAGCATGGTAGGTAAGAAAGAATGAAAGATTTCAGTGTGGCTGGAGTGTGTGTGTGTGTGAGAGAGAGAGAGAGAGAGAGAGCGAGAGAGAGAGAGAGAGAGAGAAATATGAGCCTAGAGATATAAAGCTTTCAATTTGTTTTTGCCTTTATGTCAAAAACAGTGAATCCATTCAAGAGTTTTCAGCGTGCGAATGACATAATTAGGCAGAATATGATGAGCAGACAAGAGGGTGGATGAGAGTGAGCCGGGCGGGAGGCTATTGTAGTGGTCTGCTAATCCACCCAAATAGCGGAGTGGGTGAGATAGGGTTAGAAGGTTGTTCAGGTGTCTCAAGTGAAAGGACTTGTTGATGGATTGGTTATGGGGGGTGAGGAAGAAGCTGACACAGATCATGCTGAGTTTTTGCCTGAAAAGCCTGCTTAGTGGTAAGGCCATTATTTGTACAGGGAATTGTGAAAGGTGATCAGATTTGAGGTGAAAGTTTATAGCACTGGATTTGGAATCATGTCCAAAAAGAGATGCTAATTCTATACCTGTGCCTGAAATTTAAATGAGAGGTCTGTTCTGGAGATAGAAATTTATGCAAATCTACATAGAGGTCATTATGAAAGTCATGTACATGTATAAGGCGGCCAGAGGGGAATTGATCCAGGGGGTCGTGGTGCTGAGTCAGGAACTGTGGGGAGACTCGGGACATACATCAGTGATACTGAGGCACTGCATTAATGAGGCTCTCATTTCGGTGGTCTGAACTTGGACTTGTCAGGGTCCAAAGCTCACAGTGTTTCAGTGGCATCATCCTTTGAGAAAGCAGAGGCTAAAGGCTAACATGTAGGGAGTTGATGCTGTAATTTTGACACCGAAGGTTTTACTATTATCATTATTTTTTTTTGCGTGTTGTTTCCTGCCACTGTTCTGGTGCATTTGTTGTTGAGATTGAAAAACAGCCGTGCAAATTATCTTGACAATTATGCTCATCATCTTATAAGCGTGTGTGAGAGTTTAGGAAATATAAACTTTTTACTTTGCAAACAGGAAAACAGAGGCTCAGACAGGGATGGGGGGTGGGTTTGAATGAGATTACTAGAGGCTCCAAAACAAAAATTAGAATCCCCAACATCTTAACTCCCAAAGCACTTTCTGTGCCTCTGAAACATGCTGTCATGTGCTTTGATTCCCCCCCACACCCATAAGGTTAAAAAGAGTGACTAGAAAGGAAGTTGGGGTTGCTGTCCCAGAGGGAACCTAGTGTGTCTTTGTGCCCTAGACTGGACCTCCTTTATCATAGCCATTATTTATAGCGAAAACACCAGGATCAGTCATCACATTGCAGAATAGAAGTAGTGAAGGGAAAGGAGTAAATTGTTTCCATTCCAACAGGGTGCCGTTCACGGTAACAGAAATAAACCACAACATGACTAGTTTTGTGGATATTGAGAAGAAAAATTTTCAAAAGCAAATATTGACCTAAAGAAACACTCTGGAGTCAGTGAATTCCCAAAATAATTCAAGGGAGATGCAATTTTTTTAAGTTATTAAATTGAATAATAAGCAGCATTCCCATTGGGTAAAAGACTCCATAGTGTAGGAGGGGACACAGGGAAGGAGACTGCCTCCCAGAGCTCAGACACCCCTCTCCTGCAAGGTAACAATGGCTCCTAGTATGAGTTTTATTTATTTATTTCTTCTTTTTTGCATTTCTTCTTTTTATTTGCTTTTCCAGAGGTATGTGTTTCTGTGTATGTTTCTGCTTTTTAATACAAATGGTAGCTTGTGATGCATGGCACTTTTTGCCTTGCTTTTTCATCAGGATGTAAATTCCTATCTGTGTATAGAGACCTGCTTAGTTCTTTTTAATTCCTTCAGGATATTCCACTGGATGTGTCCCATAACTTTGTGAACCAATCTCTTACCAGCGGATATTTAGGCTGTTTCCAATCTTTGGCTATTCAAATAGCGGTGAGAAGAATATCCATGTATAACCTTCTTGACACATATATGAATACATCTGTAGGAGGAATGTCTAGATGTGGGATTGATGGGTCAAAGGGCATAGATACATTTACATTTTTGATAGGTTTTAGAAATAGCCCTTTAAAGATATTGCACTGATTATTACTCTCATGAAAACTGCATGAGAGTGATTGTTTCTCCTAACTACTTGTCAAATTATCTTGTCATTTCACTCAATTTTGTACTGTTTTTAAATATAATTAGTCTCAAAGCTGTCTTGCTCAGGAATCCAAAGCCTCTGGTCTGGGTGGTCCTCACAGGGAAAGTGATGTTTGATTGAACCCATGATGGTGTTGGAAAATTAGCCCAGCCAATGTCTGGGAGAAGAACCTTCCAAGCAGAGGCTGCAGGTGGAGGGAAAGCTCTGCGTGCGAGTGCTTGACACGTCCTGCGTGGCTGGAGTGAGTGGTGGGCTGGGAGGAGAGAGAGGAGGAACACAGGTTAGACAAAGCCTTGCAGGCCATTCCTTCACTGAGAGTGAAAAGAAGTGCTGATGGTTTTGGGTGGAAGAAGAACATGATGTCAGATAGATTTTTAAAAGTGTGACTTTGAATGTTGTATTAAATAAAAGTGGTAAAAAAATTCCCTGAAAGTTTGAGGCATGAGACATCAGAGAAAAAGAGGAGTTAAGAATGACTCTAAGATTTTTGGCATGAGTTACTACTCATGATATGGTGGAGCTCACAGAGATAGCGCAATTTTGGGAGAGTTCTAGAAGTTCAATACATATATGTATGTATTTTTTTTAACAGTGTTTCACTGTGTCACCCTCAGTAGAGTGCCATGGCGTCTCAGCTCACAGCAACCTCAAACTCTTGGGTTTAAGTGATTCTCTTGCCTCAGTCTCCCAAGTAGCTGGGACTTTAGGTGTCTGCCACAATGCCCAGCAATTTTTTGGTTGGAGTTGTTGTTTGGCAGGCCCAGGCTGCGTTTGAACCTGCCAGCCCCAGTGTATATGGCTGGCACAGAAACAGCTGAGCCAGCTCACAGGTGCTGAGCCTCTTTTAATATGTTTTATTATAAATATCTATTGGATATCTGTGGCATGTCAATTATGAAGCACATAAATGAGCCTGGAGTTATAGAGAGTAGAGAAAGAGGGAGAGAGAGATTAGGATCAAAGGAGGAAAAGCAAGATTACATATTAAATCTCATTTAATACTCACGGTCATGGGCAATACTAGCTTCAGTTTACAGATGGGGCCACGTAACTTCTACATTCCAGGGTTTGTCAAGACCTGCTGGTTACAGCTGGGGACACAACAGATGTTGGAGAGATAGTATATACGATGGCTGTGAGACCCCCAAGGCCTGTGAGCCCTTCTGAGATGACGGCATCACTTGCAGAAGGCTCTTTGTATGGAAGGAGACGTCTGGGTTGCCAACAGATGACCCTTGTGCTGGTCTATTTTGTAGTATCTAATTTTTTTCTTTCCTAATGATGCTCTGTTGTCATAATAAAGGGGAACTCTCAGCTTATTTCTGATATCTTGAGATACTTTATTTCTTCAGTGGTTACATTACTGGTGATTCTACAGCTCATCCAAATCCCCTGTCAAACGGGTGTCAGAGAATTTTGTTAAAAAGTCCCTCTCAGACCACTGCTGCCCAAGGGAACTGAGGAGGGACCAGTGCTTTTGAACTATAACTCACAGCACTTGATAAAGAACCAGTATTTTCTAAAGTGACTCATTATGACTTGTTTTGTATTTTTAATTTGGTGTTTGGACATCTTTTTTGACTTTTTCACTTATGCCTCATGAATTAAATTATGAGAAGCCATTGGAAGAACTCTGTAGTGGTTAAGAATTTAAGTGTTTAAGTCTGGTTAACCCCATCGATTCTTTCCTGATTTGGGTCAAGGAATGTAAGCTTCGTTTTCGCTAATGTTATAAGGGAGATAACCATAGCATTTGCCTCATAGAGATGAGCATGTTGAAGGAAATAATAAATGTAAATTCTTTGTACCATTTCTTGCACAGAGTAGCAATCAAAAATAATTATTATAGGTAGTCTTAAGGTAGACTGTATTGATAAGACATTTATAAACAGTTTATGTAAGAATGATATTTTGTATTTTTTTTAGGATATTATATTTATACTGAAAAACTTTATGTGATATAGGGCAAGGCAAGGTGGCTCACACTTGTGATCATAACACTTTGGAAGGTCAAGTTGTTGATCAGCCTAAGCAAGAGTGAGATCTCTACTAAAAGTGGAAAAATTAGCCAGGTATTGTGGCAGGTGCCTATATTCCCAGCTACTCTGGAAACTGAGATAGAAGGGTTATTTGAGCCCAGGACTATGAGGCTCCTATGAGGTAGGCTGACACCATGACACCCTCGCCTAGGCAGCAGAGTGAGGCTTAGTCTCAAAACAAAACAAAATAAAACTTTATATCCTATAGAATAGCAGCTTATAAAGATTTTTAACAACAGCACTTTTTTCAAATGAAATTTGAAACAATCTCAATCGATACATAATACAAAATGCTGTTTAAATAAGTATATCAAGAATGGAAGAAAAAGTATCCAATGTACTCAGTCCTAAAATGAAGCTAATTTATAGCTTTATAAAGGCTAAAACCCAATTATAGCACAAGAATACAGGGAAAAGGGAAAGGGAGGGAGGGGAGGGAGAAGGATGGGTGGAGGGAGGGCAATTAGGGGGATCACACCTACGGTGCATCTTAGCAGGGTACTGGTGAAACTTATTAAATGTAGGGTACCAATGTCTTTATATAGTGATCAAGAAAATGCTATGAAGGCTATCTCTAACAGTACGATCAAAATATTTCTGATTGTATATGAAGCACATTCTGCCATATGATAGCACCAATGTACACAATTATGATTTAATAAAATTATTTTTTTAAGAAAAGATTATCTACTTCCTCTTGAGTGAGATTTTATACTTTGTTACTTTCAAATAAATGGTCCATTTCATCAAGCTGTAGGATTTCTGAGCAGATACCTGTTCTTACTTTCTTATGTGTCTCTCATCTTTTTAATGTGTGTTGAGTTAATAGTGATTTTCCCTTCTTTCCTAATGTTGGTAATTTGTGTCTTCTCTCTTTTTATTTTTTAATCAGTCAGAATAGAGATTTATTCACTGTTATTATTTTGTCAAGAATAGCTTGGAGTTTCATTGATTTTTTCTATTATTTATTCTATGTTAAATTTCATTAATTTCAACACTAAATTTTATTTCCCTCTCCCTGCTCTTTTATGTTTCCTTTTCTTAATTTTTTCTCTAGTTACTTAAGTTACTGATTTTAGTTCTTTTTTCACCTCCAAAACCAGGTATTTAATGCAAGAATTTACTCTCTGAATACTTTTTTATTTGCATCATATCATCAATGATAATATTTTTATTTCCATTTCATTTTAGTGAAAAATGTATTTTAAAAATTTCTGTTCTGACTTTCTATTTAACTTGCAGGTACTTTAACTTTGGTCACAATAAATCCCCAAAACTTTGCAGTTTTACTCCACTCCCCACATTACATCTTGAATTTTTGATGTCACAATTTACATTTGCTATATTGCATATCCCTCAACAAATTATTGCAGTTATTATAATTTTTAATAGTTTTCACTGTTAACCTTCGTGAAGATATATGTAATTTATATGCCACCATTACAGTATTAGAATATTCTGAATTTTCCTGTGTATTTACATTTACCAGTCAGTTTTATGCTTTCAGATGTTTTCATTTTACTCACTATCATCTTTCAACTTAAATAACTCCCTTTAACATTTTTTTTGTATGGATGATGAGGAATTCTCTCAGATTTTCCTTGTGTGGGAAAAATTTTTATATCGCTTTCATTTCTGAAGGATAGTTTCATTGAGTGTAGAATTCTTGGTCAAGAGCTTTATTTTTTTTCCTTTAGCATTTTGAGTGAATCATTCCACTCTCCCCTGACCTGTGAGGTGTTTACTGAGAAGTCTGCTACTAGCTGTATTGAAATGCCCTTATTGGCTATTTGCTTGTTTTCTATTGTTGCTTTTAATACCCTTTCTTGGTCATTGATATTAAATAGCTTGAAATATATGTCATAGGTTAGTCTTATTTGGATTGAATCTGATCAGAGATCTTTGACCTTCCTGTACCTACATATTTACACATTTCTCCATCTTTGGAAAATTTTCTGCTACTACTTCTTTAAACATCTTTTTATCTATTTACCTTTCTCTTATCTTTCTTGAGCTCAAAGACTCAAAAATTTTCTCTTTCGATGCTTTCCCATTAATCCTATAAGCTTTCTGTATTTCCTTTTCTCTTCTGACTGTGTATTTTTGAATAATATATCTTCAAGTTTATAGACTCTATCTTTGCATGATGCTGTATATTTCATTTTTTATTTTCTATGTTTTTTTTTGAGCTCCAAGTTTTCTAGGTTCTTTTATTATTTCAATCTGTATAAAATTTCTCATTTTGATTGCTTATTGTTTTCCTCATTTCACTAAATTGTTTCTCTGCATTTTATTTTTTTGTTAAAAAAAGTCTATCTTTATTTTATAACTTTTCTCCATTTTTAAAAGTTTTGTTAATTTTTTTATTAAATCATAGCTGTGTACATTAATGCAATTTGGGGGTAGAATGTTCTAGTTTTATATACAATTTGAAATATTTTCATCTAACTGGTTAACATAGCCTTCACTGTATTTTCTTAGCTATTGTGTTGAGACATTTATATTCTACATTTAGTAAATTTCACATGTATGCTTGTAAGATGCACCATAAGTATGGTCCGACCAATTACCCTCCCTCCACCCTTCTTTATCACTCCCCTTCCCTCCCTATCCCCTGATCAAACTAAAAAGCTTCTGTACAGCCAAGAACACAGTAAGTAAAGCAAGCAGATAGACCTGAGAATGGGAGAAGATATTTGCAGGTTATGTATCCAACAAAGGTTTAATAACCAGAATCCACAGAGAACTCAACCATATTAGCAAGAAAAGAACAAATGATCCCATCTCAAGGTGGGCAAGGGACTTGAAGAGAAATTTCATGCTTTTCAAATGGCCTACAGACATGTGAAAAATGCTCATTATCCTTAATCAACAGAGAAATGCAAATCAAAACTACTTTGAGATATCATCTAACTCCACTAAGGTTAGCTCACATCTCCAGAGATGTGGAGAAAAGTGAACATTTCTTCACTACTGGTGGGAATGCAAACTAATATATTCCTTTTGGAAAGATGTTTGGAGATCACTTAGGGATCTAAAAATAGACCTGCCATTCAATCCTTCAATTCCTCTATTAGGTATAAAGCCAGAGGACCAAAAATCACTTTATAACAAAGGTATTTGCACCAGAATGTATATTGCAGCCCAATTCATAGTTACAAAGTCATGGAAGAAGCCCAACTGCCCATCAACATATGAATGGATTGTCGTATATGTACACCATGGAATATTATGCAGCTTTAAAAAAAGATGGAGATTTTACCTTTGCATTTTCTTGAAGTTAACTGAGCTTCCTTAAGCAGTTGTTCTGAATTCCCTGTCAGACAGTTTATATATCTCTATTTCTCTAGGATCAGTCATTGGCAATTTAATTTTCATTTAGTGAAGTGGTATTTTCCTGAGTGTTCTTGATCCTTGTGTTCATGGATCAATGTCTACACATTTAAATACTTATTCCAGTATTCACAGATTGCTTGTTTGATTTGCTTGTTTGGGAAAGTCCTGTGGCTGGTGTGGTTTTGGTGTGGATAAGAAGCCCTGCAGCTGGTGTAGTATTACCAGAAACCTGAGGCCTCTTGCAATAGGCAAAGTGCTGGGACAAGCCAGAAGCAGCTACCTGCTGCTGAGTGGTGTATGGACATCAGTCTAGTGGTGGTGCAGGCTAGAGGTCCACTTTGCCACACAGACCTGACATCTGAGGCTGTATGATTCTTCTTGGCTCTAGGGTGGGTCTAGAGGCTCAGTACCAGAATATGGGATATAGGAATCTTTTACTATGGCAGACCCAGTGTTGAAATCCAACACAAAGTCCTATGCCCAATTCCCTTTTTTTTCCTCAAGCAGATGGTATCTCTCTCTGAGCTGGGCTGCCAGAGGTTGGGGAAGGATGATGGAGGTAATGTAAAACTCTTTAATGTGTCTTGTCTTATTTTTCTGCTACAACCAACCAGATATTGTAATCTGTCACCTGCTTTCCTAAGCTCTTGCAAGGATATTTTCTCATGTGGATAGTTGTTCAAACTAATTTTTATGTAGGGGAACAATCACTGAAGAGCCCTACTCTACCATCTTACTCCAGTACTTTGCGGAGAAAGAAATGGTAATTAAATGCTAGTAAAGTTACTGTTATCAATGATATTAATAAGAAAATACAAATGCAGAAGGAATTTGTCTTCTTACTAGACAATAGGTATTTTATATTTCTGTTTCTTAACCTGTATTTTATTTTCTATTATTTTTAGCTAATAATGTTACCCAAATGCCTATTTCTGACTTCTGAAGAAGCTTCATAATAAGTTATTATTAACCTCACTTCAAAAACAATGTTATCAAATTTTAATCATCCAGAAATCATTTAGTATCATGCAATAAAACTATGCATGTTTAAAAAGTCAAAGCATTGTAAATAAAAATTATTTGAGCTAAGTGCATCAACCCCTGCATGCTGCAAAAGGGTTAGTGACAGATCTTCTAGAGAGGGTCCGGAGGCAGATAGCCAATTATCTTCTGGTTTTGCCAAGAAATTTGTATTCTATCATTATTTTTTATTTTATTGACACATTGGAATTATATGTATTTATGGAGTATAATTTGAGATATAGATATATATAGATGTATAGATACACACACACACACACACACTCACACACACACTTAATAATGACCAAATCAGAGTATTTAGTGTATCCATCACTGCATGCATTTATCAATTCTTTGTGGTGAGAACGTTTTATTTAATTTTTTTATTTTTACATGTACATGTGTTAATTAGGTTTCCACTTTTTGCCTTCACAGAATTTAAAAGGCTTAAAATTTAATAACAATAACAATGTTTAAGATAAGGACTAGAAACAAAAACCATGTAAAGAATGAACAAAGATAAATACATTCAGAAAAGA